>WAAE01016170.1:0-12338 GCA_013400495.1 Nicator chloris
CTGCAAGAAAGGTCCTGTCAGTGGTGGTGGCCATGAACCAGCAAATTGAACATGAGCCTGTGATACAATGAAGTGTGCCTGTGATACAGAGAAGGCAAATGATAACCTACACTGCATTAGGGGAGTAGCCAGCAGGTGAAGGGAAATGATCCTTCCCCTTTACTCAGCACTAGTGAAATCACATGGGAATGCTAACACAGTCCAACAAAGGGCCATGGAAAAGATGGAGAGGCTGGAGTATGTCTTGTATGTCAAAAGGTTGAGAGACTGGCCAGCCTAGAGCAGAGAAGGCAGAGAGGGAGTTTATCAGTGTATATAAATGCCTGAAGGGAGGGTCTAAAGAAGACAGAACTCTGGTCTTTTCAAATGTACCCGCTCACAAGCAAGACTCAATGGGCACAACCTGCAACACAGGAGATTCACCCAGAACATCAGACAACTTTTCTCCAGAGACCCTTTCCAACCTCAAACATAGTTTTATTTTGTAAGTCATCCTTTGCATCTAAATAAACAAGCATAAGTACCCTGATTAGGTTAGGCACTGTGTGACCAGGGTACAAAGCCTGCTTCATTTAATAACCTCATTTTTTAATCAGTCAATTTTGTAATCTTTATGGTCAGGTGAAATGAAATCCAGTTATGATTGCCTAATATGAAGAGTATGGAGATAACTAGCTCAGATTCTCCATCCTTTTGTTTCTATATATTTTAATTAAGAGCACTTACAGTGCTTACACATTTTCCATGTGAATAACAACAATATAACTGAGCTTGTCTGTCAGTAATTTGTTGTCTGTCCAATAATTTGTGTTTTCTGTATCATAATAAATCCGCTATTATATTGTGATACTTCCATTGCAATTGGAGGAGAGATTTGAGATTTTGTATGGGATACTGGGAGTATGTGAGTTATCCTTTCTTCCAGAGCAGCTAGCACACAGCCATTACATCACAGACTTTGAAGCACAGGGTATTGTGAAGCCTGGGTTTAAGCCAGTGGCAAGAGAGTTTCATCTCTGGAGGTCCTTGAATTAGTTAAAACTAACTGAAGAGTGTTTGACCCTATTTCATATTCATGTCTCTGACTGCTATGTAGCTGTGCACAGAGAGAATTATGGACCAGTCTGTATGATCCGTACTGGCTACAGCAATTTCCAAATGCAGCTCAGCAAACTATTTTCTGTATTTACAAACATTTATTATTTTCTGCTTGTTGTCTCTGCATTTTTGTCCCTTGATTTGCTGGAAGTCCATGAAGATTGCATGAAAAAAATTATGGCTGCTGTGTTGTATAGTAAAGTTTAAAAGTTGTCATAGTGTTGCCATCTGCTTGTTTTATATAAATGTTTATTATGTTCATGAAATCATTTTAATTCTGATGAAGGATTTTGATTTTTTTCTCTGCCATTTAGTAGACAAACAAGCAAATCAACAAAGAAACTAAGAAACACCTATTGCATATAGCCAAATAACTTTAAATATGAAGAATTTAATCCTGATAGATGAAGTTAATATATGTGAATAGATTACCTGCTTTAGGATTGCTAAATCCTAAATAATCTGTTTGGCAAATAGCTCTCAAATGAAGTACAAACCCAGAGAGCTACTGCAGTAGCAGAAAAGTTTCTTTGGGTTTTGTAACGTCTGCAAGTTCTAGCAGAACCCATCTGTCAGAGAAGTGCAACAAATATATTTGTCATATCTGAAAAGTATAGATCTTCAAGTGAAGCACACCTTTAGTTTGCTGCTGAGCAACAACAGAGTGTTGCACAGTTCATGATAGCTTGAATTTCAAATCGATATTAAGGTTGGAAAGATTTTAGTGCCTCACAGATATTACTTTAGGGGTGAATTTATGTTCTGGAATACAGACTACTGTGTGATTTAATGCTGATTGTCTAACCTTGTGATGTGACTGGCAGAGTGGGACGGGAGTGCCGTAATTTTCAGGCACTACAGAAGGCATGGTGCTACCCAAATCTCAATGAAACTCCATGAATTGATGAAATGACCAGGAAGGCCTAATTAAAGCTGTTCAGCTCAAATGTATTGATGTATTACATCTATTGTGGTTTTGTTCAATAGTCTATCCTATGAATGCTGGCATGCCTGTAAAGTAAACTAAACAAATTGCATAAAAAGTGCTGGAAGGTAAGGAGACACCCAGGGAATCAAAGCTGAGTCATGCAAAATCCAACAGGCTGCCCTTTGAGCTTATTTTCATACAATATTATATATTAAAAAAAAAAGGTGAGAAAAGAGACAGGCTCTAGCACTGAAAATGATTCTGTATTTAGCAAGCATATATTTAATTCTCTTATTCAAAAAATACAATTCCTGAATATTAAAAAGCTCTTCAGAGATTGTCTCCCTTTTTATGATTAAAATAGCTTTGCATAGTATATCTATTATAATGAACAAGAATTCCAGCTGTAAGGCATTTCATTTATGTCAGTTCTTTGGGCAATAATTTGGTGAAATATGGTAGTTTTTAAAGCCATTTCAACAGGAATATGTGACTTCAGACATATATTTTGGCTACCATTTTAGCTGAAAACTGATGCAGAATATAATTTGGCATATCTGCTAATGAGTAATTAATTCAACAAAAAATACAGAATGACAAAGATCAGTACTATTCACAAAATGGGACTGAATTTGTTTGCTTGTCTTTGTCTACAAAAAGTTAGATAAGCCTCATCAAGACTTATAAATTTTCAAACTTTGATTTAATACTTAGATTTATAGAAATGTTAAAACATTTCTGCCTACTGTTTAAAATAACCATGTGGTTTTTTTCTTTATAATTTGACAATGAATAGAAAATGAAAACTATTATAAAAATAGCTAGCCTGAAAATGAGAAAATACTCTTTCATTTCAAATAGACCAGACCATCTGTGACATCTTCAGGCTTAATTTTTGTGCTTGTTAATTTAAAAACTTTTTATGTGGAAGTTTTGCTTCAACCTAATCAAGCTTTTCTTCCTTTTTCTTTTTTTAATGTAAAACTGAAAAATTCATGATTTCCCTAGCTTTTCTGTGAAGTGTATTAAAGAATTATAGGTCTTAATATCTATAGGTAATCTGGCTGAATTTATAAGTCTCTTTTAAAGATAGGATGCATGAATATACCTGACAGGAAATTTTAAAATAAAATTAATAGAAGGTATGATGATTTTTTTTTCTCTCCTCCTGAGGCATGGATTTCTTCTTTCAAAGAGGGATTGAGTGCATTCTCAGACAGTTTGCTGATGACATCAAATTGGTCAGGGGTGTTGATCTGCTGTAGGTAGGAAGGCTCTGCAGAAGGAGCTGGACAGGCTGGATCAGTGGGCTGAGACCAACGGTACGAGAATCAACAAGACAAAGTGCAGGGTCCTGCCCTTGGGTCACAACAACCATGTGCAGCACTACAGGCTGGAGGAGGAGCGCCTGGAAAGATTCCCAGTGGAAAAGGACCTGGCAGTGCTGGTTGACAGATGCTGGACACGGGCCAGTGTGTGCCCAGGAGGTGAAGGAGCCAAAGGCATCCTGGCTTGTGTCAGAAGCAGTGTGGCCAGGAGGATGAGGGTCTGACAAGAAAGACACAATTTCTACTGTTGGACACAAAATAGATAAACAGCATTTCTGGACAGTACAGAGTAATAAGTATAGGCTAATAAGAGACTTATCTAAAATAGTCTCATAGAATATAGAAGGAATATTTTTAATGACTATACTAAAAAAGGCTTTGGAATGATACTTAATATGCCCTTTGGCAAATACTGCTATATATGCTCACTATGTGCTAGAGCTGTATATTTTTCTAAGATAAGACACTTCTTATGTGTGCCTTCAGTTTTAAGCAGAAAAGCTGGTCTAAGCCCTCATGGAGAAACATACTCTCACTCAAATGGAAAATAATAATTTCTTTGTAGAATGACAGATCTACTCCTATTTAAAAGCCAGTAGGAAAAAAAAAAAAGGTTTTTTTTCAAATTTTAGTGGCCACCAGTACTTTTTGAAGATTTTAGTACCCCTTCATAGCCATGACAAAGACTTTTATAAGAGGCTAGCAATTTTGAGTTCCCCAACATATGAGTACCCAAGCAAACATATTTAAAGGAACTGTTTTTCAGTTGAGATTGTTTGGAATATTTCTGGATAAAGGGCTCATTAAAATCACCTCAAACAGGGACTGAATTAATACAATACCTCTTTTCTAGGGAGCTTACATTTTAAGTTTGTTGTCGCCCTCTTGCCCCTCATCTCTTTTCTTCTTTTTCTACTCCCTTTACCATGGCAGTGTTGGTAGAAAACATTATTCCACTACTGCAGTATACAGCGAGAATCTTCATCTCTGAGTCCCATCTATGTTATGAATGGAAAGAATACTTCATTTTTTTAGTCAAAATTCTTTAAAACAATTTGCTCTTTGACACAACTTGATGGATCAGTTCTTCATACAGCTGCTCATGTGGAAATGTGCTTATAGCACATTTTGTTTTGCAGAGTTTCCTAAATGGCTCAGTAGGGGTCAGAACTCTTAGAATTACACACATAATTATTAATAAAACTGATTAGCAATTTTTCAATTCTGTTAGCAGAATGTTGTATTTGTATCAATATTCAAGCTGTGCCAGTTTTGAACAATCTTACCTCCAGCTGAGATCATAGAAAATGATGCACAACCTCGAGCTAACATATTCTTCATCTCAGTATCAAGTACAATGACACTACAGTACACACTACCGTAAAATTACTCAATAACATTTTGAAAGGTACCATCTGCCTTTCCTTTAAACCTTTCAAGACGTAGTGGTATAGCAGTGTGGCAGGGAAGGAAGAGGAGAGAGAAGGCAGAACTAGAGAAGGCAGAACTACAATTTCATTTTATTCAAAATGTGTTTTTTCAAATTTCAGTCAGAGGGCTTTCATGCTTCTAGTCTTGTCTAAAAAAGCCACTCACCGCATGACCCAAATTTAATCCAAGCAATTCTTTTAAGCTCTAATCAATATGTCACTTGGAGGTGTTATACTGTGATGTTGTTTATATATTCAGTTTGAACTACTTTTCACTGCCATGTAATAATGCTTCAAAAACAAGGCTGTTTATGAACATCATAGCTGTCACCTGTCACGGAAATATTGCTTCCAAAGTGTGGCCAATTAGATTAATAGTTATGTTTATTCACACTTATTAGATCCTCAGAAAACTAACTAGAAAGTTGTTTCCTTGCGTGTTTCTCCTTCACAAAACATGAGTCAGAAAGTCACTCGCATTGCCCAGTTGCTCCGCTCATTCCCCAAGGACCCCCTTCAAAACATGGAAATAAAAC
The DNA here is from genome assembly GCA_013400495.1 of Nicator chloris. Taxonomy (NCBI): domain Eukaryota; kingdom Metazoa; phylum Chordata; class Aves; order Passeriformes; family Pycnonotidae; genus Nicator; species Nicator chloris. Next base: position 5,321 of record WAAE01016170.1, read on the forward strand.
TCCACTCTCTCATGCAGAATAAACCCCCAATGCAGCATGTAACAGTCTGATAGGAATGTCTTTCAAATAACCACAGCTGCACAGAGAGTGTCCATTTTATACTGACAGTGGTTTGACGATGTTCACAGAACAAGAATTAACCTTGCTTTGACAACGTTTGGTGTTTTTTTTTATTTGCACTACAGGTCAGCAACTGAATGATACCTGTCAAACTTTATATGATCACATCTGAGTAAATAATGATTTCTGCATGCCAGGCTTTGTTTGACAGTATTTCTGTCTGTGAAATGCCAGCAGAAAAAAGCCCATTAACTTCTTCCACCCAGTGTTCTTATATAATTCTCTGTATCTTTGCTCCCCGGGCTGATGGGGAGCAGCAGGGACAAAAGCCATTTGTTACAGGCTTCACATTGTGGGTTAGAGTCTGCTCAGTCACACCACATGGCACAATGCAGCCTAAGATATTAGAACCTGCAATAGACTCCTCTTGCTTAAGAAATATAAGGTGACATCACAGCAATTTTTTTTTTTTAATTTATTGAAGTAGACAGCCACTTCTGCACAATGCAAAACTGAAATAAAAAACTAAATTAAAAAATAAAACAAACTATCACCTCTAAGTTTCCAACACCTGTGCTATAGATTTTTCCTATATTATAAACATGCTTTGTGTTGGAATAATGATGGGAAATAACTGGTTGCCTAGTCATGGGTGCTTCTATAAGTCTCACTTTCATTAACAGGCAATGTGTGCCTCTGGTTTACAGTAAATCCATGTTGGGAAGAATTACATCCCTGTCACACTGGTACACAAAAGAACTTAGAGAATACATGTGAACTGCCAATAATTTCTCCAGAGGTTCGGGTGACTTACTGAAATACTTAACACTAACTCTTACAATGCATATTTATTTCTTTGTTTAAAATCTCATTCCCCACAGCAAATACATTTAGGCATATTAGTAAGTGGCCAGAACCAGAATTGTTTATTCTACCAATTAATCCTATGGATTTTACTGCAGTGGGATTCAGCCCTGTGCCATCCATGATTAACATTTGTCTCTGCAAAATAAAGCCCCCAGTTGCCAAAGCTAATAAAAGTATAACCTATTTTAGATTTTTTCTTCAGTCCAAAATCATCAAAAGCAAATATTAAAATAGGTAAAATGATTACAATTATCTTAGAACAAGGTAAGTGGACCTGAGTTTCATGTAACTTTATATAAATGAAGTTTTGGTCCATTTAAAAAACTCTTTACAAAACTTATCATTACACTGAACAATGCTTGAATCCAGAGTCAATGTCATTGAAAACAATGGTATAGATTGCTGTTTGGACTCTGATCTTTTTCAGATACAGGTTTGCTTGATATTTATCAATAAATATTTTTGTGTAAAATGGGATTTTATGGATCAGATGTTTTCTACTCACTGAAATGCATTAATAAGAATGACATAATAGACTCCAGAGATTTATTTGGTTATCTGAAAACAAGGATACTTACTGCACTTTGAAATACCCTTGATTCTCTCTGCAGATCTCCAGCTGCTGCTCCAAGAATTCAGAAATCTCAATGCCAGCCTTCCATAGGTGCCTTACACATATATACAGAGATTCTGCACATCTTGTGTCTTAGTCATCACTTTTGTGCATTTCTCAGATGCCTTAGCACATCTCAGCTCCAGATCCCTGTGTTTTAGTGCATGGCTCAAGTCATATTTCCTTTGCTTATGCAGGGAATTTACATACACAGCTCACATGTTGATACATAAAATGCACATGGATATCTAAACCATATTCATCTGTACTGTAAAAGGTATCCTTGTAGAAACTATTGTGAAGAGTTGTAAGACTGGATGAAGAATGAAATACTTCCTTAACTCCCCAGCAGGAACTGTGGTGCTCAATCCAACTTAATCAAGCTTGTGTAGTTTTACTTGAGTGTTGAAGTGTTGTGGTTTAGGAATGGTGTTTCCAAATGTAGTATTCCTACTGAAGCACTCCAGACTGTGCTCCACTCACTTGCCCAGCCTTCTTATTAATGCAAGAGTATAGAAGAGAGGAGAATGGTTCACATCTGAATGCTCACCATGTGGAAGCTGGCAATACCCCAACATCTCCACCACACTACCCAACCAGAAGACACTGCTTCCCCCCACCCCATAAGCATTATGTCAATTGATATAGAATAAATTCAGGGTTCTAGCCATGCTCCTCCTTCCATTGCAAAATTTCACCCTGTTCTGACCAGGATGGCTACACGGCACTAATTCTTACCTCCTTCCAAAATTATTTGGGCCTTGATTTAGCAGAATATATAAGGTCTTGGTTAATATTTGGCCTGGTTACATCTTCTTAGTAGCTGTCACAGTGGTTGAAGACTACTGTTGAAAACAACTGATATTTTAGTTGTTGCTATGTGGTGCTGACTCCAAGTCAAGGACTTTTCAGATTCCTGGCCAGCAAGCAGGTGCACAAGATGCCGATAGGGCATACCTGGGACAGGTGACCCAAACTGGCCAAAAGGATATAAGATATTCCATGCCATAGAATGTCACATTCAGTGTATATACTGGGGGGAGTTGGTTGTGAGGGGTCGAGCTCTGCTCAGGGACAGGCTACGCACTGATCAAGGAATGGTGAGAAAATGTACTCCGCGTCACTTGGATTTTATTCCTTTTCTCTCTCCTATTATGATTATAAAACTAATTTTTTAATTGTTAAACTCATTTTGTTCTCATCTCAATCCATAAGTTTTACTCTTTTATCTATTCTCCTCCTATTGTGGAGCTCCTGCATGGTACTTAGTTGCTGGCTGGAGTTAAACCACAGCAATATTTTGCATGTGATTCAGTTTGATGCATAATTTAGGACTTTTAGATCAGATTAATCTCACCTAACAGGTTACAGATGCAGACATTTAAAGGTAAAGGTATGTATTCATGGTGCACAGAGCAGTATAATGCACATTATTTGGTGTCTAAAGTGCCTTTATGGAATCACAGAATCATTTAGGCTGGAGGACACTTCTAAGGTCGGGTCCAGCTGTTAACCTAACAATGAATGCCAAGTCCACCACCACTAAACCATGTTATTAAGTAGCACGTGAGTAGATGTTGCTTCTTATAGTCAAGGACAGTCTGAATCTTGATTTAACTGCTGAACATTGACATCTAAAGTCAACCAAGTTTTCTTAAGTTTCCCTGGTGGGCTATCATCTGCCTCTTGAGAAGATCAGGAGTCTTCTGGACATTCTGGATCTCATGAGCTATATTTGGGTATATTCAATGGTATTGTGTCCTTATGTGTGGGCAATAGAATAAGCAATCAGAAAAAGGAAGTCTGCAGAGGGTAACTAAGATCTCCTCTTTTAATCACCCTTTTAAAAGTGTTTCTTGCTCTGGTTCTATGACAACATGGACATGTAACTTAGTCTTAGATGGGAAAGCTTAAGTGACCTAAATCTTTCACTTAGATAGTAAAACATAACAAATCAATTGTCTTTGTGCCAGCATTTTTTTCTCTCACTAGGAAGGACTTTTGTTTTAAGAGCCTGAATTACTATAGCAATTCATGAATAACCATTAGTGCCATCTGGCAAGTTTTCAAGATGACTTGTTTTACTACACAATGCTTGCACTGGCTTTGATACAGTGACCTGCATAGTGTTGTTTTTGTCCCAGCTTAACTGAGCAGAAACAGTACCAGAAATTGCATTACTCATTTACCTGAGAAAGCATTTCTATAAGGTGAGACAAGATAATATAATTATGTCATGATCTGAGGTTTGGTGCATTAGAAATAACAATAAGATATCATCTCTGAGTCGAATTTAAACACTTACATGGTATGAATTCCTTCATTTTATTGCAAAGGTAACTTATAAAATTTCAAAATTTGAGTAGATAAGGGATTTTCTGTAAATATTAGAGCAATAAATTTTAAATCAGCATTTTTTTCTATGACAAATCATATTGTAAAATGAAGGAACTGAATCCTGATATGATCAACTTAAGTAAAAATTATTTCTTTTTTTAAATAACAATGAAAACCCCACTTCTTTTAGTAATACAGGATATACTAATGAACATGTGATGCATGCAGTATTAAACTCACAGGTACATCTATCTGAATAGTTTGGGTAAGATCCAGGAGTTTAGGAGAGAAATCATATTTTATCACTGCCTCGAGGAAGGTCTCATGCATGGCTGCTTTAGTTCCTCTGAACAGAAGAATGATCTCTAGAGTCTTTAGATCCATCCTCTAGACTCTTTTAGGATGACTGAACTGTGATTCATCATATTTACTACAGCATTAATGTGCCTGTTCCACCTCAGGGATGAGATACAACAGCAAGTTCTGCTATGTTCAGTGGAAGGTTTTGGTACAGCTACATGCAAACACTGAATGAGAGTAAACCTTAATGTATACCCTTTGCAACTGTTACAACAAATCAAAGTTAATTGTTCTCATTTATTTTTAAATAAAATGCATAGAGCATGAGTATTCAGTCAGTGTTGTAGAAAGCCACCACAATAACGATATAGAAACTTTCTGTAGAGTACATTAGTAATAAAATGACCAGTCTGGATCAAATAAAAGCCCTCAGCTATGCTTCACGCTTAATTACACTCAAAGTGATACAAAGCTATTTGCTAGCTGTGTCTACTCTTATTTCTAAACTGATCTTCACAGGGCTGACAGAATGCTAAAAAAACAGCTCACACTGCTGAGTGGGATGACCAGCAGCAGCACCAGAAACTAAAGGAGTTTGCTTTTCTGTATTTTGCTTTTGCTGACGGCGATTAGCTGGTGTATGGCTTAGCTGTCAAACAGCATAAGTCCTCTTGGTGCACTTGCAGCAGAACCAGCACAATGTGACTTGGAAGAAGCCAGCTGACATAAGGTGGAATTGTCTGTGAAAGGGAGAGGTTGTTATTGGCTAGTTTTTTAGATGTCGCAGGAAGAGAAAGAAAAGCGTCAGTCCCTGCATGGATCCTTACGGCTCTCTGGGATGGCGAGCCACTGACAATGACAAGATGCCATCTGTTAAGAAGCTATTCTGGAAGAAAACCAGAGCTGCTGGAGGATTGCACTGCACTGCAGTGAACAAGTAGCACATTTGGCATATCAGGGGCCCAAGCATGTCTGCAGGCAAATGTGGCCTTATACACACCAGCTCTCTGACTCAACTAGATAACAAGACTGGTGAATCTATGATAATTATTTTAGGAATTCCATCAGGTATTCTAAATAGAAATAGGTGTGTTAAATTTGTGATTTCCACTACTAATATCTTCCAGGAGAAACACATTTTTTCAGCTGGAAATACTATAAAGATCACAGACTTCTCTGTTAGAGGTGGTTGATTTAATACTCATTGCATACATGTGAAAAAAAAAATTGTCACACTGTCTGGGTAATCAATATCTCCTGTATTCATAGAGTCATAGAATCAAAAACGTTAAAGGGTTGGAATGGGCCTTAAAGACCATCTAATCCAACCCCAACTGCCATGTAAAGGGACACTTCCCACTAGACCAGGTTATTCAAGGCCTTATCCAACCTGGCTTTGAACACTGCCAGGGTTAGGGCAACCACAACTCTTCATTTCAGATACACTTCTGTCAAATTTTATGATAAACGTGGAAAACTTTCAATATTAAATCACAAGCAAATCTATTTTATACATATGAAACTTGGAAAATGTCGGATAAATGAAATATGCTTGCCCAAATGATTTGGTGGTTTACAGATACATCTGCATATCACTTTTTTTATCTTAGAAAAATTCCGGTTATGTCTTGTGTATTTGATTAAGTTTAAGAAAAATAAAATTTAATAAAATTTCAGTTCTTCCACTCCTTGTATTATAAACATGAATTAAAGAAATTTGTATTTTCTATAGGAAAAACAAACAAACAAACCAAGGGCCCATATGTACAGTATGCTAAAGAACTTTTTATTAGGGAAGATTTTAATTTAAAATATTGTGTAGACAGTAAGAATAAGTGGGCTATGATAATTCAGACCATGATGCAATGAATTTGACTGTGATCAGGTAATCTCTGCAAGTGATGTTTTAAAGTCCTCTCAAGTTTGAATTGCACAGTACTAATACATATTAGTATCATGACTAATTTAAAATTATGTCTTAATCCAGACAGACTGGAATACTTCTGAGCTGGAATTGTCTATGTATTTTAACAGATCTTTGAATTCGTTCCACTGCTTGCTTTGATGATGCCCTTTGCATGTCTGAGTTTGCTAGTTTGTTTAGAGTTCACAGCTTCAAGAAATCCTGCAACTGCATTATCAAATCTCAGACCTGTTAGCATCAGCAAAGTTTGTTAAGAGTGATTTTAGCAGACTGCAATAAATCATGATCTATATTGTATTTCTCTCTGTATTTGGTTAAGATCCTCAGTTAGGGCTCAGACCTGGTCCATATTGAACTCCAATGAAACATTGTCCATAGGTAAGGTGTGACAGGAATTCCCAGAGATCAGCCATGCAAATGACCCATTGTATACAGAGATAATTGGACTGAGTTCTGAACTGGATTCGATCAGTACAGCTCCAGACTCCCATGGAGCTATACTGTTTTTCAAAACCTGAGGTTATGGCCACAGACATCTGTTGACTAAAGGGTTATGTGGAATTTTTCAATTGTGCTGTACCCTCATGTCACTTGACATTTTCTTTCATTTTATTCCTTTCATAAACCTGGAAGGCTCACTCTGCTGGCCAGTGGTCTCTTTTTTTCATACTGGCTCTGTTGAATTGTCTGGGCACACTTAGTGGCATCCCGTTCCAGGGGCTGATGAGTTTTATCTTTAAGCACATTTTTCGCAAAGCTAAAAAATGTGAATGATGAGATGACATTTTGTGGACTTGCTGTAAACTACTCAATTTGTGGCAGGAAAAAAAAACAAACAAAAAACCACATCATTATTTGTTTGCTTCTTTAGTCCTTTTTTCACAATGGTAATACTGGTAGTAGTAATAATAATAATA
>WAAE01016172.1:0-20162 GCA_013400495.1 Nicator chloris
AACTTCTTTCAGGTGCATGTTAGCACCAGGGTTTTGTTAACCTTTCTGCAGGGTTTTTGTTTGAATATAATGAGTACACAAGCCTCAAACTTGTATGTAAAGCATGGATTAATTGGAAGCACTCACCTGCAAATTAGACCTCAGCAGTAAAATAATTGAGCTAAATGTCTCCTTGCAAGGAAGGTTGGAGTCACTGACAAGAAAACTGTAGTTGAAAATGCTTGGGAAATTTGTATTGTGCTGGGGTTTATTTTCTTTCCTCAAAAAACCTGCACACCTTACCCTTGCATTTGAGAAGTGCATGTAATGTGTGAAATGCTCATTTCTGCCAGCATGTTTTTGCAACCTTTGCTTTATTTTTTAGGGAGAGCGTGTCTTTGCAAGACGTCACCTTTGTTCTTTCTGCTCCAATAACAATTCCTGAGTTTTCAGATGCTGCAAATGTCTTTTTTTTTCCCAGCTGACACATCACTAAGAGAAGGTATGAAGGGTTAAGTCCTTCAGAGCAAGGGAGAGTCAATGCAGCATCAGTATGTATTATGAGTACCAAAGGCTACATGCAGAGAAAAATAAGACTTCCCAGAGACCAGATAAGAAAACTGTAATTAACTGAAATCTCTCAGGGAGGTAAAAAGGATAGTGGAAAAATTAAGACTAAAGGAGACTAGAGCTATGATGTCTGAAACCAAATATTTAAAAACTTGCTACATTTACCTGGCAGGCAGGGGTAGAGGAGGCATTTCTGGGTTAGGTGAGTGTAAATGGAAGAATAGAGGAGCATTGATTTTAAGCAGTCGTTCTATTTTAATCACCCCAGAAAAACTGCATCCCTGAACTGGCAACTGTGTGGCAACTAAAACAGCAGAAACAGCAGAAGCAGTTTTCCTTCCTCTTATATAATTAAAGGACATTTACAACCTCACATTCAAATTAAGGAAAAAACCCCAAACTAACAAAATCTAACAAACAAAAAAATCTCACCAAATCAAAAATAATTAATCAGGTTTGCCCAGGAAGGTGAAAATGAAAATGTGGGCACCTTGATGCAAATCTTGTTTACAGCAAGCTATAAACACATTTCTGAAAAGTACAGGTGTTACATGTATCTGCATGTTCCAGTGCCCTCATGCTCCAAATTATAACTCAGTACACAAGAGAAAATTCAGTGGCAGGTGAAGAACTGTGGACCACTGCAGAATGGTGGGTCTGGAGGGATTTGCAGCTGCACTGGGATTTTCACTGGGGAAGCACCTTGCAAGCACAGTTCTAAACAAGGCTTAAAAGTAAAGTGTGAAGAATGAAGCCCAAGTTTACATGGTGAATGTCTTAAAAAATAGGTTGATTTTTTTTATGCTGTTTGAATGTAGGGATTGCCTTACAACACTGAGTTTGGTTTTTTCCTGACAGGTAAGTGGTGAGCTGAGGAATGAAAAGTGAGTTTATAGCCACAGAATATCATGCTGACAGAATGCATTGCTGTTGGGAGACTAGTGTGATAAGTAAGAGTGTAGCTTGTACAATCAGAGAAATCTTTGTGCTGTGTCCAAAAGTGCCTTTTTTTTTTTTTAACTGGGAAAAGACACTACAAATCATAACATGACTTAACTATTTCCAAGTAAATCCCCTTGACAAGCAAACTTCCTGCATTGACAGCTACAGATCTGCTCTCAATAAAGCAGCAATATAGGTTATGAATATAAAAATTATGTACCAAAATTTGAGCATGGCTTCAGCTGCCAGATGAGTCAAATTTCATGTCTTGTAGGTATATTAATTCTTTCCTGCTCATTTAATTTCTTTTCTTCCCATGCAGCATGCTAATGAGCACGTTTCTTTTAAAGAAAGCTTGGCAATGCAAACTGACCAGAATCAATTAATTCTGTTAATTACTTTGTTCTATTTGGAATGGAAAATCCCAGTGAAGGAGTTTTGTGTTGCTCTAAAATCAAACTTTTAACAGGAAATTTGAAAGTTACTAGCAATCAATCACAGTAGCTAAATGAAAGCATAGATAAAATTGCCTACTTACATAAATTAATGTAGTGAAGTGCAGTTGATTTGTCTTCCTGGGCAAACCTGATTAATTATTTTTGATTTGGTGAGATTTTTTGTTTGTTTGTTAGATTTTGTTAGTTTGGGTTTTTTTTCTTAATTTGAATGTGAGATGGTAAATGTCCTTTAATTATATAAGAGGAAGGAAAACTGCTTCTGCTGTTTCTGCTGTTTTAGTTGCCACACAGTTGCCAGTTCAGGGATGCAGTTTTTCTGGGGTGATTAAAACAGAACAACTGCTTAAAATGGCTCAGTGAGTTTCCAAGATTCACATGCTGAAGAGAAGGTCCACACACTTCCCATAACATAACCCTGTGGCAGTGCAGTTTTAGTTTTGTATTCTCTCACAGGTTTCAATTTCTCAGGTTTTGTTCTTGGGAAACTTTAGTGGTGAAAACGCTGCTAAGAAATTGGAAGCTACCTTTAGCCTGTATCTCCAGCCTGATTAGTTATGATCTGGTAACTCCTTACTTTTTTCCCTTTCCCCCAAACTTGTCCTGGCCTTCTTCCATCAACAACATCCCTGAGGAGCCTGTGAGATCCTCGGCTGCTCTGGAGAGTTTCATGTTGTCCAGGTGCAGTGTGCAGTGCTATCAATTGCTCTTTCAGGTCTCTCTGTGCTGCATCAAACACACTGACAGAACTATGCAGTGGGAGTGCTTTGTGGTGGGAAGTTGTTTCTGGAGACAGAAAATACTGACTGGATAACCTGATATGCAACCTGATGTTGATAGATAATTTTTCTGCCTCCATCCTCCCAGTTTCCCCTCCATCCTCCCAGTTCCCCTCACCCTACTTGATTTTTCTTGAGAAATCATAGTAATACACCACACTGTGTGTAAGATACACCAGTGGCTGTTAACAATGCCCCACAGTGGTTTTGATAACAAAATCTGACAACAGTTTTTACATTCTTGACAGAAAATAGACAAGTGGTGAAGCCTGAGCTTGAGTGAGACACACACAAAGGAAACCTAAACCAAAGTGAGGAAGATGTTCAAGTAAATCATGTCTGGGTTTTTTCTCTTTTTCTATGTGTTCAGCTCAGCAGTGTGCCCAGTAACAGTTGCTAAACCTCAGCATTCCACTAAGAAACATTCAGGCCAACCTGGCTGACTGTCCTGGCAAATGCTTTGTATTGGTGAAGCTGTGCAGGGGATATTCTGGTGGAGGAATGCCAAAATCTCTGTGAGTGAAAAGCTGTCCTTGTGATGAGAAAATGTCTAGCTCTTTTCTGTTTCACAATTTCTTAGTTTCTTAAACCCCATAAGTAGTTGCTATGAATAGTAAACAGATCTAGTATTGCTGGTAATAAAGACCTTTAAATTGTGGTCAAACTTCTAAATTGTCTTAAAATTTTGGACTCTGGAATATTCCAGGACATACAAGTCTCATGATAACGTGGTACCTATAGAGAAATACAAGAAAAAATCACAGACAAAGAGCCATTACCAATAATGGTCACAAGTAGAAAAAGGGGGAACTTTCTATTCTGGAGAATATTGCATTGCCATACGTGTTTTCCAAAAAGGAAAGCCTAAATGCTGTTGCTGTGTTCAAAGGGAAGACAGAAGGGATGATGAGGTGAGGCGTGTTTATAAAATGAACGGCCAGAACATAAATGTCTGTCTGCTGATCTGTGAGTGTGTGGCTTACACCCTGCTTATACTGCGGCGGTTAATTTGAAACAACTCTGGTGAGAACTGATACCTGTGTGGAGAGGTGTGTTGGATGTGACAAATAAAACTGGTGATTTTCTGCAGGACACACCTCACAGTTAACCACTAGGAACCAGAATGTTTTAAAATAGTGCAGCTGTTGTCACTCCTGCCTCAGGGCAGTACTGTGTTTTCACAGTTTTCTTTGCTTTAAGACATGTCAGTTCTCACTTTTTTTAACATGGTGCTTTTCTGTAGTGTAGACAGGACCAAAGTCGTATGTGGTTGAATTTAGAAATCTTCCTGTATAAAGAATACACTTTGCTCATCCTCTTTCCTTTTCTTTCTCCTATTTTTGTTTTGGTGCTTGGGGTGTTTGTTTGTTTGTTTGTTTGTTTGGTTTGGTTTTTGGAACATTCTACTTGTATCTTCTCACATGCAGTTCATGTAAAGTCACTTTCCCTTTCAGTAGAAGGGGAACATCATTTGTATTATGCAAGAGAGAATAAAGGTAATGTTCCCTGAGAACCTTACCGTGGAAAAAATTAAAATGTCTTAGCCTCACATTTTGATAAGCAGTTATAGTCAGCTAAGCCTCTTGCAAAAATGCATTTGCTTCTCAGCCTTTTAAATTCATTTTCAGTGCTTTTAGTTTTCCGTAGGCTGGTGTAATTTCCCCCTGTGCTGAGGCTGATTAGGACAATTGTCAGCATAGTGAGATGCTGCTTTCCTCATTCTTGCACACATCCTGTCATTCCTCCTTCTCAGTCTGCTCCTTCCAGAATGGAGGGAGGTGGTGGGCAGAGACACAGCCTGTCCTCCCCACCCAGAGCTCTGCCCTTTCTTCCATTCTACTAAAAGCCTCTTTGTCCCTGTTGCTCATGAGCAGAACAAAATAATCATCTCTTGTTACCCTCCTGAGCACCAGAGACCATCAGAGAAGTGAGTATATTACAGGGGAAGAAGAAATGGGTTTCTTTTTTTCCCCTTGGTGCCTAGAGGTTAGCAAGGGATCACCTGCTGGAAACACTGGAGTTGTGTTTACAGGGTCATGTCTTCTGAAATTCACTGTGGAGTTTGTAGAGACTCTAAAGCTGTTTTGCTGACAACTTTGTTGTTTCTCCTATTTGAAAGCATCACAACAATAAAAATAATGGTTGTGATCTATAATTTGCCACAATGGCACCATGAGCGTGGAGTTGCATTTTTCATGCTTTTCTCCAAATAGTTTGGGGGGAGGGTTGTTTTAGGTTTTGGTTTGGTTTGCTTTTTTTTTTTTTTTTTGCATTTGAAATGGGACTTAGAAGCATCACTGATTCACTCCATTGGATTTGTAAATTTTGTTTGGCAAGGTCAATGCAGTTTGGGAAAAAAATTCTACAGCTGCTTTGCTCATTGCCTCCCTGCAGTGATCATTGTCCCTAACAAACATGCAGCCTGAGCAGTAACTAAGCATAGCACAGAAATGGATCCTGCCCCGTGGTCCTATGCTTAGTTCTTTTTCAGGGGCTGAACGACTGTAGTTACTTGCAAAGCTTGTTTCTTACAAATCTCTGGGGGTGTTGCAAATCTTACAAATCTGCTAGGATGGTGTTGCATCCAGGCCATTGGTCCAAATATTAGTATTGAAGTACTTTTTCTACTAAAAACCAAAGTGTTTCCTGCAGGGCTCAAGGTGGTGTAAGTCTACCAGCCCTGGGGACCATGTCCCAGTTTGGAGGTTTTCTTACAGGTACTGAGGTAGATCCAGCCTGTGCTGCTCTGTATGTGTCCCACCTCTTGCCACCCTTTCCTAGGAACTTGTGGCAGTGACAGCAGCTTTAGCAGGACAGTGTCAACTCTTTGGAAATGTGCCCAGGTCTTTGGGCTGTTTGCTGCCTGATCATCCCTCCTCACTAACACACACTACCAAAACCTGGCCATACAAACCCCACACAACCACCTACTTTTCACGCTGGATATTAAGCTTGGAGAAAATCAAGCATATGCACATTCCTGAAGAAATAAATTTTGGGAAGCTAAATTTGCAGTTCCTATTTCACATTCTTTTCTCCTTTTAAATCATGACATGAATGTTGTGGTATGCACTCTGTGTGTATGGTGATCCTTGCTGTTGCATCCCATAACAGGAGGAGGGAGAGAAGTGTTCTTGTATTTGCTCTGCTCCGAAGTCTTCTTTGTCTTGCCAAAATTTTTTCTTTGGCATTTTTTCCATATCTGGCTCATTGAAGCCATGCATTTGTTTTCCATTAGTTGCCTAGTTAATATGATGAGTTTCTTTTACTATTTTTAAACAGTGCATTTTAAATGAAAAAATGCACTCATTCAATGGTCTGATAAACTGGTGTTATTTGCTGTCTTTGCCTCATGTCCTTTTCACTCATTTTCTTTCTTTTTCTCTTTGATTCATATCTTTCAGCCAGCTTTGCTCATGCTTATGTCATTTAATGTGTTTTCATGTGTGTGGTACTGCACACAGAAATCCCCAGTGTAAGCCCAAGTCTGCCGTGAACTCTGCCCAGCTCACCCGTGTGCTGGGAACAGGACACTGGAGGTACCAGGGACAAGATGGTGAAAAGAGCAAGGTATGGTTAAGAAGCACTAACATTTTTGAAATATCTGTCTTGGCTGGTTGATTGACTCAGTTTCCATCTATCTACATTTTCCACATCTGTTCTGGGCTTTTTCTCCTTTGACAGAAGGAAGTAGAAATAAAAAGTGCACGAGAGAGTAAGTATTGAGAAGTAACACTGAAGTAAGAGTTTTCATGTGCTTTTTGTGTCCTATAAACCCACCACAGAAGTAGGGCCATAGGATCAAACCTCCCAAACTTCATACTATAAAGCTTCCTCTATCAAACCCCTAATTTTTCCTTTTTTCCCTTAGTAAAGATTTAAGCCAACAGATAAGTCTTGAGTCTTGCCTAATAGACCAAAGGTAAATAAATCCACCCAGTGTACACTGGCAGAGAAATTTAAAAGTTGCATTGTCCTCATGGCTGCATTTTCTGAAATGTCTTTTTCTTTGCCAGCCCTTTTGGTAATAAGCCCTCTTCAGCAAATTCTGCAGTCACATTTGTGCCTTGAATCTGTACTAGTCATAACAGGGGAGGTGATTTCTACCACACTGAGTGGTTTTGTATTTGAAAGTATAATTAGTTACAATCAGTAAATATTTATTGCAGTGAGGCAGACAGAGAGACTCTGCTAGGCATGCTGGGATGGGGTGTTTCAATTAATCCTGAAATGTTCTAACTGCATTAATGTACTGCTTCCTTCTTTCATGTCTTTTCCCACCTCAGAAAGCGATGAACTGAGGGATCAATATTTGTTCTGTCTAAACACCTGTTTGAAATTCCAGTTTAAACCATTTTCTCATTTTTGTGTCTTTGCCTTTTCTCTGTGCTTCTTCAAAGAGGGGAAAATTCCCCAGGCTGAGATATTAGCCGAAGAGTTTTGTCTCTCTAACAGAGAGGTCAAACAATGTGAAGTGGCTTCTGAACTTAGGCATACAAAAGCTTCCTGCATTGAATGGCTGCTTTAGATGTAGGTTTTGAAGAGGGAATTCCATCTCGCAGCACTCTGGTGAGGCTTTTCAATACATTAATGGATGAGCAGAGGAAAAGCCAGGCATGAGTTCACAGAGGAGTAATTTAGTAGGAAATCAAAGTCTCCCAAGAGAGAATTTAACAGTTTATCCTCCCCCCAAAGATACTTACTTTTCCAGTTATCTTCACCTCTTGGGGAGTTTTTTACCTGTGATGAGCAGCACTTTGATGTCCTTGGATATGCCATGTTGCTGTCCGTGACTTGAGTGCATGAGAGAACTGGCTGCAATCCCCAGATAATCGCCCCAGTACCTGCCTGGCCTCCATGCCCTGGCCGGAGGCAGCTCTTGGCAGGAGCCTGCCCATGTCCCAGCCTGTTGTGTTTCACTGCCCAGTTTATTAATGCAAGTTGAAGCAGTTGAGGTTAACTCACTGAAGCATGAGCTAGAGCAGATGAAATGCTGGCCTGCATCTTGTCCTGTGGCTGCAGGGCAGCAACCCATGTGGAGGAGCAGCAGAAAGCTGTGAGAGGCAAGTCATGCACTGCAGCCAGGATGGCTAGGCATCCTCTCTGAACATACTTTTCTGCCCCAGTTTAATCTCCCTGATGTTCAGGTCACTGCCCTTTTACTCACTGAGAGGAGATTTGATGCATTTCCCCATCTTCAACCTTTCCACTTTGCCATTTATTCCTTGCTTCATTTTTAGCTGTGTTTGAAATAGGACACAGAGACATATGAGTGGAAAACCAAAGGAGAAGTCCCAAACTGTGCTGTTGCTATTAATGGCAGGGCTAGCAGCCAGCGGGTTTGCTTGGTTATGCCAAACCCAGATTAGATGGTACAAACCTTGACAATTTGGTATTATTTTCTGAAGAAATTATTCAAAGTCTATTTTCTAGTGGGGAGACAAGACAGCATTTTTGCATAAAAAGAATAACTTTCTTTAGCTGTTGAGCAAACACAGAGCATCTGCCTAATATATATATCCAAGAAAATGTAGGCAGAAAATGTTCATTTTGGAACTTAGTGGATGAAGTTTTGTCCCTTTAGAGTAAATGGGAGATTTGCCATTGACTCCAGCCAGGCAGGCGTTTTACCCGATACTTTTTACATATGTTTTAATATGTTATGATAATTCGAGAATGAACTAAAATAGTCCTGTAGAGAATATATGAGGATTGTTCTTCTCTGGCTTAGGGGGAGCAGTCTTCATTTATATTGAGGTCCTTGGAAAGAAATATGGATAGGAGAGTCTTTACTACATTAAACATACATGCTTCATCTTGTATCTCTGTTTTGTGTAATCCATCAACAGCAGCATTGCACAGAGTTAGGTGAGAAAGGAGTACAAATGGGAAGAAAATGTTTGAAACCAGATCTGAAGGAGGCTTGAGGTGATGTTGTCTGGATGGGGGTTGTACTCAGCAGAGAAAGCAGAGTATCTTGCCCTTTGGGGGTGTCTGTCTTAGGTTGTTCCAAGTCCATGATCCAAAGGCCTAGTTGGGCTTCCAACCTCATTCTGGCTGGATTTCTAAATGCTCAAGAAATCATTAGTAGCCAGGAGAACCTTGGGGGTTTTATTTGCTTGTTACCTGGCATGGGGAGATTCTGAAGAATCCTTGTGGATGCAGACCTCGTAATTTCAGCCAGGCTTCTGCCTCCCAGCATCAGGTTCCTTCAACACGCTCCTTATGAAGATGCATCTTCAACCCAATGAGAAACCGATACCCATGGACATTATGAGCTGGTTTTATCCCTTGTGAATGCCTGTGCTCCACAGTCTGCTTTGGCCACCTCTTGCCTTGATTTGAATATGTTAGTTTTGGCCCAGGAAGTTCCAGCAGTCCAAGGGAGCTTGTAGTTTCCTGGCTCAGCCATCAGTTAGTGCTGGCCCTCAGCCTGGAAGGCTGCTAATGTAAGAGAGAAAAGGGGTAGCTGGAGAGCCATTTTCTGTTCAAGATCCTTGACTTGGAAACTTCTATTCTTGTCCTGGTCAGAACATCTCCAGGGGATGAATAAGTGGTTTGGAAGTTAGGGAAGGAGAGAAAGAGGATGAAGTTAATGCCATGATATTTTCTGTTGCAGGAACGGTGGTTAGCAGGTAATTGGGGGAATCCTCCATTATTGTAACTGCATTTAGCTTAAATACGCAGTAAAGTGACCACCTAGAGAAGATAAAACGATAGCTAATATAAAACCCATGTAAATCAGAGCATGAGCAGACATTACAAATAATTGGTAGAATAAAAATATTGGTGATGCTGTTGATTGCAGAGTAAAGAAGTCCCAAACTTTTACTAACAGATCTGCTTTGCCCAGGTGTGAAAGCAGTAGAGCTGTTTGGATGGTAGTGTGCACAAGTAAATAAGCTTGTCTTCTCAGAGCAACTTGGGTGTCTTCCTGTTGCTGTGGTATGATTAATTCCAGCCATGATAATTTGCTTCCATGTAGTTGAGAGACATCTGTATTTCCAAGTGGATCCTACAGTTATGATGATGGTTACTGCAATTAAAACGGTGTGCTTTAAATTAAAAGATGATTTAAGTGGTCATTGCTAAAGACTTGCATCTTTAGCAATGAGCACTTAAATTTGAACCACTCCAAACTGTGCATTGTTTAGCAGCCTAACAGTGCACTCTTTGGAGTGGTTCAAATTTTTCATTTCCCTGGTACATTACTGAGTCCTGAATTCTAGCTGGTACTTCTGCTTTAGCCCTGTCCCTTTAACCTAGGCAGTAATGGCATAAAGTTGTTGCAGTAAATAAAAAATTTTAGATAAATGCTTTAGTGTTCAAGCAAAGAAGCCTATGGGAATATTTCAACTCATTCTGATTTCCTTTAAATATTATCTTGGCCACAAAATACTATTATTTCTCCTTGCAATATTTTTTTTCTGGAAAGCTTTAACACAAATTCTCTTGTATCTTATTGTCATGTAATAAAATTTTGTGGTTTGGCTGATGTTCTGGTTTCAGCCTGTTCTAAAACAGAAGGAAAAAAAGTAGCCTAAAATAGCAATTAAAGGAGAGATTTGAGGGTTATGAATTATTTCTATTTCTGTCACTAGCTTAGGTCTCTGCTCAGAATGCCTTGAAGTTGCAGGAAATGTTTTATTGATTTCAGTAGATTTTGGTTCAGGTGCATTTAGTCTGACCTTAGACAAGTCAGGTGCCTTCTGTGCTTTAGAGTGAAAAGTACACGTTCTGCTCACCTCTCCAACAGATCACTATAAAGCTTCATTCATTCATATCTGTAGAGAGCTTTAGGGCTTGTAGATGAATGCCACTTTCTAAAGTACAAACTATTATTTCAATGTAGATGAATTCATTTTACCTTCCCACCAGCTGCCAACAATCTGTTTAGTGCAATGAAATTGTGGCAGCCTGTGTCAACAACTGAAAGCAGCTCATTCATGACAGAGAAAAAAAGAAAGAGAAAATGCAGACCTGAATTCTTCCCCTAGCAAAGAATGGCTTCATGTATGAAAATAAAAATTTTGTCATTTCAAAAGGCCCTCTCATAAAAGAAATGCACGTTAAATTTAAACTGCTGTTATTTTTTCATTCCATCGCACTACGGACCCCTCCTGGTTCTTGATGAAGAGTGAGGTGAAATATCGCACGACTGAGCTACAGAGAAAGCAGCAAGCTGTTCCAAGTGTGTAAGCCCAAATGAGCATTCAGAGAGAGATCACCCTGTCATGAGCTCATGCTGGCAATATGGTTTTTTCTATGGCTGTAAACTGAGATTTGAGCCTGAGAGAGACTCCATATTCAGCCCTGCAGGAGCACTTTTGTGCAAGTTGTTTTCTTTAGAATAGGTGAGGAAGTTCTGAACTGCTCCCAGACCTAGAAAAATACCTAGAGCCACAGTGAGTTCGATGGCGTACTCCCCTTCCCTCCCCACCATGCAGCAATAAACTGAAGATGGAGTCAGGGAGAAAGCATGCAGATTTTACTGAAGGGACAATGTCAGTTTGCCCTGTGTGATTACTTGGGTTTGTGTGGTGGTCTGAGCATTTTGCCTGTTTTCATTTGGGAGGTGGTATGCAGATGTAGGTTTGTGGCAGGCAGAGGCAGGGACATGGTGGTTAGGGCTGGGAAGCTGAAAGGCAGAGTGCATCCCTACGTGAGGCAGGCACGATCTGGAACTGATGTCCCGGTCCCAGTGTGGCAGCGGGGAGCCCATCTGTATCATCCCAGCAGCAGCTCTTCCCATGCAGAGTCGGGGCTGTGGGATAGCCTCTGGGCACCCCTGAGGGAGGCCCTCTCCTAGAGACCAGCCCAGAGGCTGGCTGTAGTAGATATGGTCCTTCCCTGGTTTGTGTGAAAGGAAAATAATGCTCTGGGCAGAGCCCAAAGTCAGCACAGTGCCCAGTTTCTCTCTTCTCTGAATTTTCAGTCAAGAAAGTATTGTGCTGTAGAGGAACAATATCATTTGAATTCACTAGGATCTTTTATGCCCTTCTCAGTGCTGATTTGTTTTTGCTAGATGTGAGCAACACTGGGATTTCTAGTATAAACTGCCCCTTCTAGGCAGTCGCACCTCCCTCTGCCTGTGGTCTACTCCTAGCAGAGTGTGATCTGCTGCATGTCCTGTTCCAGACCTAAACACTTCACAATTCCTTTCAAGAGTGTCATATCATTCTTATTGGTGAAGTCTGAAAAGCATGGCATTAATTCTTTCCCTGAGTGACCTAAAAAAGGCTAGTAACTCCTGTTAGGAAAAAAATGTATTTAAAAATAGATGCGCTCTTCTAATCCCCAAAGTGCTGGCACCCAGTTTTAGAGTATGACTGTGGCTGGGGGCATCGTGGCACTGGGAGAGGCCACCCCAGCTGTGCTGTACCCAAGACACCTACTCTGATGAACATGTTTAGGAATTCAGTTTCATTTTCCTGATGGCATTTTTCAGCGCAGTTCAGAGATGGGATGCATTTTGAGTTATTTTGAAAGAAGCAGCCATAAATGCTTTGATGCAGGAATTCAGAAACAATGTGGTCAAGTCAGGCATGAACACATGGCAAACGTAATTGAAATAGTAAGCTGGGCCTACAGACAGTTCTTGCCTAAAATTAACTGTAGGAATTTAGTCTTCCTATGATATCTTCTTGTTCCTGTTGTCATATTCTACTGCGTGAATGTACATGGGTTTAGAAGTCCTGCATTCCTTTTACAGATGCCTAGCAGTCTTTCTTTTTCCTCTAAATACATTACAGAAGTTTATCTTATGCCTTACTTAAAGGCTTAAGAAACTTCTCCTCCTTCTCTTCTATCCCTTCTGGCTGAGTTCACTCTGAAATACACTGATTTCTGTATTTACCGCAGTATGATACATGGAAGCATTGCAACCCGTACCTAGGGTTATGCTAAAGGCAACAGTCAAAGACGTAACTATTCATGAATATTCTAGGAGTGATTAAAAAAAACATTTAGAAATATATTTTTGTTGACTATTTTGTGGTGGGGAACAATCTGCTGTGGGTAACAGTATGATACCCATATTTGAAGCTTTAAAACCACTGCTGTGATGCTATGATCTCAAGCATCTCATAGTTCCTGCCACCAGAGCAGAAATACATAGCTAAAAAATTGGTAAAGCTTGTGTTGTTTTATCCTTGAACACACACACACACACACACACACACACACACACACACACACACACACACACACACACACACACACACACACACACACACACACACACACACACACACACACACACACACACACACACACACACACACACACAAAAAAAAAAAAAAAACAAAAAAAACAACAACAAAACAGCAGTGAAATACATCTAGATCAGGCTGGGAAAAGCAAGCAGGGACAAACAAGCCCAAAGCCACTGCCCTGGGATGCTGGAAGTGTAGGTTGCATTACTGATGCCCTCTGTGACTATGCACCAGGGAGCTCCCCACCCCAATGCATTCACTGTCTGTGAACACTGTCTTCACAAACTACCAAGACTGTTTGGCACTAGAAACTGTGATGGTGAGATGGTTGGGGCTTTTCCAGCATATAACCTCACCTTGGGTCTGTTACTTCAGGCTGGGGCCCCTTAGGATGGTGCTGTGACACCTCCAGCTGAAGACCAAGTTCAGTTTTACCTCAGGGACCTCTGTCCATTGCAGGATGTAAATGTGCCCTATCTTAGTATCTGCCTGCAGTCCTCCGTGGAATGGTGATTATGAGCCTTCTCAGCCCCAAAAAGATTCTGTAAACTCTATTTAAAAAATGGTAAGATCTTGGATAATTCAGTGACAGGACTGTAAAAGTAGGAGTTCCCTCTGCTGACATAAGGATGCTCGAGGAACCTGTCAGAACTGCTTTTACATGCAGCTTATATGACCTAAATTAAAATAGGCAATCAACTTCTGTCTCCAGCACTCAGTCTGGCTTACTTGCAATCAAATAGGATTCATTAATTAAGATTCATGCAAGTTTGTTTTCACATGTAGTGAAAATGGGTGCCTATGAAGAAGGTGCTAGGTGCTCCACTACCACTGACCAAAATGCCATGAGCAGAATTTCCCAGAAGCAGTTTACTGACAACTGCCAAAACAAACAAACCTGCTACAGGAGGTAACACAAACATCTGCTCCCCTATGGCTGCTGGGGGGTTTTCACCCCATCCAGCCACACCTCCAGCTTTCACCTCTCCAAAGAAATACGTAGTACTGCATAATACTGTGTGCCCTGAAAATCAGCAGGTCAGGGCACTTATACTGGGATAAGGAGTATAGCTTTGTTCTTGTGTATTTATAGCTTTGTCTTAGTAGACTGTTTAAGAAAACATGTGAACATTTCAGGAATGTAATTGTGGTAGTGTCAGTTGCAGCACAGCGGCCAAAACTCAGGCATCAAAACTTTATGAAATTATAATCTGGAAGAGGAATACAAAGGCTCAAAAGCTGCTGGTGAACTCATTGCTTTTAGTGTTTGCACACGTGAGAGAGAGAAAATAGCCAGGGGCATTAATTCACACATGGATTATGGTATATTTCACTTTTAAAAGCAAAGCTCCTTTCTGATTTACAGCTATTTAAAATAATTACTTAGCTCAGTGCAGGAAGGGAATCAGCTGGCAGAGTGGCTTAGCATATTGAGATACAGCTTTATGTGTAGACCCTCCCTCCTCTCAGTGCCACAAGCTTGAGTCCTCAGCAGGGACCTCAGCTGATGAAGTGATAGCAGCAGGTTTCCAGTCTCAAGCACGCTGTGTGGGCTGCTCTTCTGCGATCGGGGCAGCTGCCCTGGGAAGCCGGATTTTCATAGATGTGAAAGCCAGAAAGGAACAGCCTAATCGTTTAGCCTGACTTCATTTTACTTGGTAATTCCTGCCTAAAGCACTGTCATTTGTGGCTGAAATAGAACATGTCTGTTAGCTGTCTAACCTTGATTTAAAGACTGCAAGTGGCAGAAAATGCATCCTACCCCATGGCATGCCATTGCAATCATTCTTGCTATTTGCATCTTGTTTGTACCTTGAACTCTGTTAACAGACTGTTAACTTCCAACTACTGTATTTTGGCTCGCTGGCACCACTAGTGCTATGGACAGTGCTGGCCAGCGTTAACATCAGCTAACTGACATCACTGAAGGGAAAACTGGGAAGAGCTAATTCAGAGCAATCCTCTACGTGATGACTTCTGTGTCTTCAGATATGGTTGTAATGGTTTTGTTTTGCATGCTTTCAGGCACTCCTTGATTTTCAAAGCTTAGAGAGAGATCGATTGGGAAGCATAGTAAATGGTAGGACATCATATCCTGTAGATATGGAATAACTTCTATAATGCTGCACTCACATCCCTGATTTAAGAGGCTGCATACAGATGAAGATTGTCTGGATTTGGAGCTCCTGCAAATGTGTTTGGTCATTGCATACTTTCAGTATCATCTGCAGTTCAGACAAACACATCAGGTAACAGGATTTGGTCCCATTTTGTTTTTCACATCTGTGTCTTTTTTTTCTTTCGCTCTTCTACACACACAAAATTCGACTACTGGATCTGATTGCAGGTTGTGATCTATTATCGTGTGAGAAAAGTTGATAATGTAGATAATCTCATAAATTTTATGTGAGAATTCAACATAGTAGTCAAGGGAGATATTATATCCAAGGAGTATTAAATCCAGCCTGGGGTATATTTTTTAATGCCTTCTGTAGTTACCCTTCAGGTTTTAGAGAAGCCACTAAGGTCTGGATTCAGCAGTGGCAAGCAGATGGCAAAAGACAGCTTTATGTTGAATGTAACCCATGTAGTGGGAAGCTCTTGTGTGTTTATTCCTGGCCTGTAAGGGTGAACCCTTTGCCACCCTAAAGAGATTGCTTCAAATCTGCATCAGCTTGTTGGAATAACAGACCGCTAAAGAAAGAAGCCTTTCTTCTGTTTTAAAGATAATCTCAGATCATGTTAATTACAAATGAGGCAGCAAACAGCAATCAAATATGGGGTCTTTTACTTTTGGATAAAATCTCATTGCTAGGTTAATTAAATCTGTGACCAAGTTTATGAACTAAATATAGGTATAGATAAAAAATTCGTTGGGATGTCAAAATCTGAATGAACACCTGCCTAGTAGAATCTAATTTATGGTACTATTTTTTTAATATTTTATTTGGTATTTTCTATAAAATTTCTTCATAATAAAGGATCAGTTATATATATTGTGCATAACAAGAAATGTCTTAATCCTGCAGCAGATAGTGGGATAACTTTAATGTGTAGGACACAGCCAATTTTTTCAGCAAATCTAAGTATATTTGAGCAATCATTGGACAAGTGATGTCAAATGATTTGCAGCTGGGAAGGAGTGTAGAAACAGAATGGGATTGACAGCAAAGAGACTAATGAAGATCCATAAAATAGAAACACAAAATTGATACCGACGATTAAGTCTGATTGACAGTGTATGAGATAAGTGGACTAGAAATAAAGTTAATGTGAAAATATTGATCTGGGTAATCCTACTTAGATGGTTATATCTGGGTGACAAATTCTGAAGTAATTGCCACAGAAGGCAGCAGCAACATGCTCTACAGGCGGAGTGAAGGCATTGTGGTACATCTGGAATGAAACTGAAAAGCCCGACTACTACTATCTGTAGTACAAACAGTATGGAAGTCTTTCCTACCTTTGAAGACAGACTCAGGTATATTATTTCCAACCAGATCCTGGCAACCACATAATTTTTCATCGGAGAAGGCAAAGCATCTATTATTTCACAGCAAAAGGAGTGGGGCAAATGAGCTTGTGATTAAGAATTAAACGATGGCTACCAGAAAAAAAAAAACAACTCTTAATTACATTTCTCTGTATTTATAAGGAGAACGGTCCCTACATAGGTTTTGATTATAGTAACAGTGACCAGGCTCCATGTGGTCACCAGCAAATCTTTTGTGCAGCTGACACTCCTTCAAGGAGGTGTTGCTGAAATCAATATATGTGTGCCTGGGGAACTATAAATAATGAAACACCTGATGCTCTGCAAAGTTAACGCTTTCTCCATATATCACATATTACAGGCTGAATATCCATAGTGACCCCAGCCAGTGAGGCTGGAGACAAACGTCCTTTCTTAGATCCAGGTGCAATAGTTGAAGATACTAGTGCTCCCCCACAGCACAATTTTGCCAGAAAGCTGATTTATATGGGCATAGGAAAAAAAATCACTGCGGTTAATGGAAATCATTGTTTTGGCATTGCTTAAACTAATCTCTGTCCTTAAACTAAGCCCACAGAGGATCAGGGAACACCACCTGGTAGGCAGAAATGGAAGCACAGTGCCCACTGGCTGAAAGGCAGTAACAAGCAGCCGAGACCCTGCTGTCTTCAAACAGCAGGAAATAACTTCATGGAAAATTTTTCAGGTTTTATTTTATTTGCTTCAGCTCTGTCTGGAGCAGTTCAGCAACGCTCTGCCCTCAGCTGGCTGCTACCGCCCATCTAATGAGCGCTGGAATGCATCCTGCAGCGCTCCCGCCCTGCGTCAGCCGCGAGTCAGGTGGTTTGGCTTGAACAGCTGCTGCTGCTGCTTGCTGGTTTGCAGTGAGCCAGCGAGCGGCAGAAAAGGAAGTGGTCATACTGCTTTACCACCTCAGCCATGTCTTCAGCATGGGAGGGTCATATCTTCAGCTGCCACAGCTGTTGCACCGGCGAGGCAATGTTTGTAGGTAGAATAAACTCTGTTATTGATAGTCCTTCACGGTTGTAACAACACTATCTCTGTTTCAGTGGTCTTTTGCGCTCTAATGTCATACCCAGCTTTAGTTTGCTATAGTTTAATGCTCCATGAAGGAAAAAGAATTTCCAATTAATCCAAGGAGGATTAAGCTATAGTAAATTGTGATTTGCAAATATGGGCTGATTAAATTTGAGCAGTGGACACAGCTATCACCTTCCAGTTTCCTTCCTTGCTCCTTTCCTGGAGGTTGGGTCCCTGCCACAGGACAGCTGAATTTGACATGTGGAGCTGCTCAAGAGCACCAGAGTTCACTGCCTTGCAAGGTGGGTTAGAGGGATGCTCATGTAGGGTTGCCTGGAGACACAGGGTTCGAGACTTCAGTGGCTTGAAAGTGGATTCCTATGTTGTTCACCTGCCTACAAAGACTTGGCCCACCTCCAGGAAAGGAATGGGAGAACAGCAGAAGTAACTTTCTGCTATGTAACTGAGCAGGCTGGCTCACCAACAGACAACCCCTTCTAAACTGGAATGCTCATGCATTTTGTGTAATCTAACCAACATCCCTCATCTTCAAATAATATGCTTATCCTCCTGTCCACTTTTTACACTGGAAGGCTTCGTAGATCAGAGGAGCTGACAAGTGTCTTCACTATGAGAGCGATCTGTTGAGGATGTAGGAGGTAGCTAGTGCACTAAAACTTTGACAACCTGCTTCCCTTGGGATAATGTCATTGCGGCAGCTTCCCTCCACGTCTTAGAAATGTCAGTTCTCTTTTTTGTGTAGGTCAGCATGTCACTGAGATGATGGGGAACAGCAGAGGCATCTAAATATATCCAGGAGATGGCAAACATTTCCTCAAGATTTAGAAACTTCTGTTTGTGATTTGTGGAAGAAAAGAATGAGGTCATGAATATGGCAAAAGAGAGAAAGAGAAAATGGTTAAGAAAGGAATGGAGGAAAGCATAGACTCAGAGAAGACAGAAGCACAAAGAAGGTAGAAGAACACTTAAGAGGTAAAGCTCATGCTCACAGTAGGCAGAACAGCTCTAGTGTCCCAAAGATGTAATATTTCCAGAAACATGCTGTAGTTGGGCAGTGCTTTCATATGACTTTACTTCATATAAAACTCTTAAAGTGGCCTGTTTTCACAAAATACATGAATACTGCCAGAACCACAGATAACTACGTCAGTCTTATTTTTTCCCCGCTATCTTTATGCGTGCTGTATCCGAATACAGAATTTTGCTCTTTAGGCACTGCCTGGCCATGTCAACAGCAGGTTTTGTTTAGTTTTTCGGTGAATGTTCCTGACTGAATATGATTCACATGTTTTCTTAGTGACAGCATGGGCTGCATGGGACATGGGTGTTTTTCCAAACTTGCTGTGATTCAGTGGAATTCAGGCATTTTCATACTGAACATCTGTGACTTGGGGACGATCCATGAGTTTTCTCAATGAATATGAACGAAGCTGGCAAGGGCCTCTACATTTCCTTCTTGCTTCTATGCTTGTAATTATCACAGTGTATAAATATACAGAGACTTTCTCAGAATGTGCCTAAGATCTGACAAGATCTTTGCCCCGTTTCTCTGTGTAAGGAGGCAAGTCAGATACAGTGGATGCGATTTCATGTGTTCCCCCTCCTGTCCATGCAACTACACACTTGCAGTAGGACTTCTATACTTACTTTACAACCTAGTTCTCTCTCTTAACCCCGATATGTGGTATTGTGTAGGTCTCAAAAATGTTGGAAAAAAAATCCTCTTCCCCTTCTCTTCACTATTGCAGTGAGTTTGCTCCCTCCTCAGAGTGCTCTGGCAGTGTACTTGGGTAGTTCTTCCATGGCTTGGAAAAGAGGCAAATAGTAAAACAGCTGGCCTGTCAAGTGCCCCTTCATAGGAGAGGACTGAGCTATAGTAACTCCTGCTGCTACTTACAGTCTTTGCTCTGATTTTGCTTGTCTGTCCTAGAATGAATTTACTTTTCTCTGAACAGCTGTTAGATTCTTCCCAGAAAGGTGAAGTTAAGTTTGTAAAGGATCAGTGGGAACAGCAAGACCACTGAATAAACAGCAAGAGACCACTGAAGTATTGTACTTGGCTTTCATGGACAGATGGATGTTTGGTACTTAGCATTTATATGATGCTGTGTATTCTCAGTGTCATTGAAGAAACACTTACTCATTCTTAGACCATTCCGAGATAGATATGGGAGTCAGAAATAGTGGTAAAGTAAAGAAGTTCTGGTCTTGCTGAAACTGATTGAAGTTTCTACTTAAAGCTTACTTCTGGTAAATGTTTCCTGCCATGCCGAGTTTATATTTACTGACCTAGTGCTAGGATAACAAGCAAGCCTTTTAATGGTAAATGAAGACCAGAATATTAAGGCGAGACAAATCCTTGTTGAATTGTGCAAACTCGTTTATCCTCGCAGATTTCTGTTTCATTTAAATTCTTCTCCTTCACGAGCCATGCCTCTGCATCTAGAGGCAGCCCGTGCGCTACTCACACTTTTCCCCATCAGCAAGAAGCCAGCTGATTGCCCGAGTAATCAATTTCGGCGAAGACCTTTCCGAATTCTGGGCGGCACTGGAGCAGCGCCACACCATCCCGACCCAGCGCGACACGTCCGTGCGTGAGGGACGCGCCGGACCCCCCCGGGCTCTGGGTGGGTGGGCGGGCGGTGGCCCCCAGGGCTGCGGGGGGGCG
>WAAE01016172.1:20176-32670 GCA_013400495.1 Nicator chloris
GGCTGCGGGAGGGCGGCGGGGCGGGGCTGCGCGGGGCGGCGGCGGCGGGAGCCGCTCTCCCGCCCCCTCGCACACGCTCGTCCTTCCCATCACCGGCGGCGGCGTTTGGGAGTTGCTCCCGCGGCGGCGAGGCGGAGGCACCTGCGTGGCGGTGGCGAGTAGCAGGGCGCAGGCTGCCCGCGATGCCGGCTTAGCGGCCAAGCATGGCGTGGTGGCTGCGGGCCGGCAGGTGCCGGGGCGGGCAGGGCGGCGCTCCCCCGACGGGACGAGCGCTGGCGCTGCTGCTGCCGCTGTGGCTTTGCGCGGCGGGCGGCGGCGCGGCGCCGGTGTATAACCTCAGCCTAGCAGTGGACGAGGGGCTGCCTGCCGAGACGCTGGTGGGCGACATCCGCGCGGGGCTGCCGGCGGGCGCGGACCCGCCGGGAGGCTTCCTGCTGTCGGAGGGGAGCGGCGAGTCGGCGGTGCTGGCGGACTTCCACATCCAGCCGGAGACGGGCATCATCCGCACGGCGCGGCGGCTGGACCGGGAGCGGCGGGCGCGCTACAGCTTCGCGGCGGCCACGCTGCGCGGCGAGGTAGTGCAGGTGGAGATCGCTGTCACCGACGTGAACGACCACCCGCCACGCTTCCCGAAAGACAGTCTACAGCTCAACATCTCCGAGCTCAGCCCGCCCGGCACCGCTTTCCGCCTGCCGGCTGCCCGCGACCCCGACGCTGGCCGCTTCGGCACGCAGGGCTACGCGCTGCTGGAGGAGGGCGGCGCGGCGGGGGAGCCGCCGCTCTTCCAGTTGCGCTATGTGAGGCCGGAACCGCTGGAGCTGGTGATGCTGCGGCGGCTGGATCGAGAACGGGCGGACGTCCACCGGCTGGTGGTGGAGGCGTGGGACGGCGGCAACCCGCGGCGACGTGGCCGCCTACGAGTGTCCGTGAGGGTGCTGGACGAGAACGACAACGCGCCCGCCTTCAGCCGCGGCGAGTACCGGGCGCGGCTGCGGGAGGACGCGCCGCCGGGCACCGCCGTCTGCCGCCTGCGGGCCACCGACCCCGACCTGGGCGCCAACGGCGAGGTGCGGTACGCCATCAATCGCCGTCAGAGCGACCCCGACGGCTACTTCGCGGTGGAGGAGCGGAGCGGCGTCCTGCGCCTCCGCCGCCCGCTGGACCGCGAGGCGCGGGCCCTGCACCGGCTGGTTGTGGAGGCGCGGGACGGCGGCTCTCAGCCCGAGGTCTCCAGCGTCCTCGTCTCTGTGACCGTGCTGGACGTGAACGACAACCGGCCCTCCATCCGTCTGCTCTACCTCACCGAGACCGGCGGCCCGCGGATTTCCGAAGGGGCGCGGCCCGGCGACTACGTGGCCCGAGTTTCCGTCTCGGACGCCGACGAGGGCGGCGACGTGGAGGATGCGGAGGGCGCGGAGGGCGAAGGCGGCATCGCGCTGGCCCTGCTGGGCGGCGACGGCGCCTTCGCGTTGCGGGCGGCCGGGGCCGGCGTCTTCTTCCTCTGCGTGGCGGGGCCGCTGGNAAGGCGGCATCGCGCTGGCCCTGCTGGGCGGCGACGGCGCCTTCGCGTTGCGGGCGGCCGGGGCCGGCGTCTTCTTCCTCTGCGTGGCGGGGCCGCTGGACCGCGAGAGCCGCGACCTGTACGAGCTGCGGCTGGTGGCCACGGACGGCGGCGCGCCGCCGCTCTCCGCCGAGGAGCCGCTGCTGCTGCGCGTCGCCGACCTCAACGACGAGACGCCCGCGTTCCCACAGCCCCACTACCGCGCCGCCGTCTCGGAGGCCGCCTCCCCCGGCACCGCCGTGATCCGCCTCACCGCCTCCGACGCCGACGAGCCGGGCTCGCCCAACGCCGAGGTGCGGTACGCGCTGGAGGGCGACGCGGCCGCCCTGGCCCTGCTGCGCATCGACGCGCGGAGCGGCGCCGTCAGCACCCGCGCGCGCCTGGACCGGGAGCGGCAGGCGGCGCTGGAGCTGCGCGTGGTGGCGCGGGACGGCGGCGTCCCGCCGCGCGCCGCCGCGTGCCGCCTCAGCGTCCGCGTGGAGGACGCCAACGACAACGAGCCTCGCTTCGAGCGCGCCGTGTACCGCGCGCGCCTGCCCGAGCACGCCGCGCGCCGCCGCCTCCTCCTCCAGGTGAGCCCCGCGCGGTCCGGCACGGCCCCTCACGGTCCGGGCCCGCACGGTCCGGCCCCGCACGGTCCGGCCGCCGGGGCCGCTGCCCTGGAACGCCGCGCTCCGTGGCACCGCCGCCGCGTCCCAGCACTGCCGGGAAGCGGGGAGCGCGGCCGGTGGAGCGCAGCTAATCAGCGCAGCCCT
This sequence comes from Nicator chloris, assembly GCA_013400495.1. Lineage (NCBI taxonomy): Eukaryota > Metazoa > Chordata > Aves > Passeriformes > Pycnonotidae > Nicator > Nicator chloris. The sequence continues at coordinate 22,493 of WAAE01016172.1, forward strand.
CGTACCGCCGTCCTCACAAGTGCCTTGAGAAACGTGTTCCTTGTTCCGTAACAGCCGTAGCGTGGGTAATGAGCACAGAAACTCATGTCTCCAGAGGGAATCAAGTATCAGCTCTGGTTAAACCTCAGAGGGAGTTAAACCAACTGTGATAGTTCTGAGGACTTGAGATGGTCTTCAGAGAGCAAGTAGGACCCGTCCCCGAGGGAGCATGACCCAAACGGAACCAGAGAGAAGGGCAGACAGTGTAGCACACAGTGGCTTCAAATTAAAATGCACTTCAGGGTGTTTCTGTTGGTTCCCGAGTTTCCTGCTAACGATGTGAATCAAGTCAGCCTGCCTTCGCAGAAACTGATTAGCCCCAATAGAGAAAAATGTTATACTTGTCTGTAAAACCCTTTATTCTTTGCAGGTGAGGTTGAATGGGTGCTTTGGAGGGCCAGAAGTTGACAGAGATCCCTTTTGCTTTTAGCTTGGAAAAGCATTGCAGAATGTATACCTTTGAACTGAACAAAGCCTTTTCCATCAGAAGAAAATTCACAGCAGTTGGGCCTGAGTGAATGTAGACATTTTTCTGAGTTTGTGCAGAGCTTACATGAATTTGGGAAAAACCATTACTTAGAGGAGACCTAGTGAGAACTGCAATGTGTTTTCTCAGTACATCTGATGAAAATCCATCTGTCTTTATCTTCAGGTAGCCTACTAAATTAATTTTTTTCTTTTCAAATCATGAGTCATCGATGATATTTTGGGTCTGACAATAGTTGATTGGAACAAAAGGCATTTTCTTCTCTATCATCTTTTTTTCTCATCATTTCTCTCTTTTTTTTTTCCCTAATTGCACACTGAGCTCAAAAAGTACAGAAATTGACCAGTCCTAATACAATTTAATCTATAAAAACTATGGGAAGGTTGAGCTCATGGAGCTTTTCATTTCGTATCCCAAGTCAAAAAGAAAATCCCATCACTGCCCATTCTTTTTCCTTCAACACCATGAAAGGAAAAAAAAAAAAAAAAAAAAGAGGACGCTGTGCACCGGTGGCCTCAGGAAAGGCCAGGAGAAAAGTGACACTGTGATTTTAGGAGCTGGCCATGCGCCGGGGAGGAGCGAGGGGCGTTGCGGCAGCCCCAGCCTCTGGCGCTGGCCGCGGGCGTCCGTGGTGCTGAAAGGCAACGGGGCCGGCGCCGTCGGGGAGCGCTGCCGCAGCCTGACACCGCGGCGGGGCTGATGGATAGCGATCGTTTGCTTTTGGTTGAAGCGGATAGAAACCTCCTGAAGGGTTCCTGAGTGTTTCAAAGAAAATAACCTGTGATTGTGGTTTTACTAAATTTTTTTTTTCTTGTACATTTTGATGCATTAATAGTGTAGATTTTCCAGGGCCACAGGTGTCATGCACTGTGATGTCATGTACATGGATATCACTCACAGTGCACTGAATTTTAAAAGTGTCACCATGCTGCCATAATCCTCTTTAGAGAGGAGAAAGAAGTAGTCATGTCCTGGTAATGACTGAACCTGGAGTAATAAAGCCAAACATGAATGAGGAGGAGGCATGAGAGACATGCACAGGAGGAGTAGCAGATGAGCATCCTATGGCCTGCCAGGAAAGGAAGCTTGTTCTACTTGCAGATTAATCCAGGTTCATCATAGTGGTGTCCAAGTTTCATACTACATTGTGTAGCAGGCTTAAATTTTAAACATGTCCACCTTTTACAATTGTAAAATTGTATCCTCGTATCTTTTTCCCCAGGAAAGGAAACCTTCTACTCAAAGATTGTGAACAGGAAGGGCTATCATGAAGCGGGCAGCTTAATTTATGTTGCTCTAGGAGTTGCAGCAAGTGATGAGAATGCAGAAAATAGGCTTTGGTTTGGCCAAGCTGTTTTTCAGGGTCTGTGGTATGAGTCTTGGCTCCAGGTGGGCTCTTGAACTTCAGAGCCAGCACAAAAAGGAGGTAACCATGGACTCTGTTATTGCTGCTCCTGGAGAATAGGAAACAAACCAAGATACTGAAGGGGGCTACTCATGTCACATCTTCCTCTTCTCACAACCTGAGAGGTGGTGCTAAACATTTGTTTTATATTTGAGTCACAATCGTGATACCTGGAAGTCTTCTAAACCCTCTAGTCTTTTCCCTCTGCAAGCAGAGGGGCTCTTGCAGTAGGGCATTACTGAAGAAGTCATGTTCATCAGTAACCTTTGCTTGGGGACCAGCTGGTGACAAATCATTGCCTCGTACACTGTCTAGAGCCTTCTACCTTAGTGCTTTGCTGTGCCTCTGCCCAGCCACTAAATAACAGGACAGCTTGTTCCCATATGTTCTTGACTGCATGTTGATAATGTTTTCCTTCTGGGAAGTCTTTAACTCCTACTGTGATCATTCAAGTTACCTTCATTCCCCCCCTACTCTCCACAGATGTAACCCATAATATGGGCTAGTCTTGTGAAATTGACCAACTTGCATGTAAGTCTGTATTAATGGTTCCTCCTAGTCTGTAGGAATTCACCAATTAGGAGAATTAACCATGTGTTTAAAAGACACAGTTTTTAACCACTTCTGGAGATACTGCTTTGTTCCAGACATATGTCTGGACTTTTCCTTGTGGACAAAAGACTCTCCCTTCCAGTGCAGATTGACCAGTAAGGGAGAAAAATAAATGGAATTTGTTTGCATTAGCTAATATAAGAAAGAAATGTGGCAATGTAATTATTGCATCCTCAGGGTAGAAAATGCAGGGGGAGATCAGAAATCAGAGCAGCTAAATGGGAGAAAGTTAAATGAAGAAAAGGGAAAATCAGTGGGAAAGTAGCAGGTTGTCAAACATTAGAAAGTAGAGGAGAAGTATGCAGTGAAAGATGTAAGTAGAATTTTGAAGTCATTAACAGCATTTATTTAACTTTGGCCTGTTTTTTATGCTGACCTTCTGGTTTGTTACCAGTTGTTACAGACACACCTTTGCTAAAATTTAAGCATTACTGGTGGCATGCTTAAAAAAAAAGAAGCTACAGGGAGGTAAAAATGAACACAACCAGAGATAAATTGTAGATCAAGGACATTTGCAATACTAAAAGGGAAGCAGCAGGAGCACTCTTGGTGTGATGTGATGTCTGCAGACATTTTAGTAATGCTTTGATTTTTGCAGATGTATCAACATCCTGGTTTCTTCATGTAGAGGGACTGCATGGTAATTTTGAGTGGTAACTGGCCTTAAGGATGACATCTGTTATTATGATGATCTTTCAGCATAATATGAATCTGTTTTCCTGAAGATCTTCAGCATGGCCTAGAAGTGGAATAAGATGGAAGAATGAATGAGAACTCATTGGATGCTCTCCTGTCTTTCTTACTATACTTTCTCAATGTGATTACAAATGTCAGTCAGCTATTGAGCGATGGTGCTGATTATGTCCTATTTCTGCACTCTTTGGTGTGAGCTTGGCAATTTGAGGTAGATTTAGCATCTCATGATGTATAACTCTTTGATAACTGCACCTCTGCGGGCTAAGGGTAAGGGGTGTGACAAAGTGTCTCTCTTCTGAGCCATTCACATATCCTATGAATGAATTAAGGAATAAAGCTTTTTCATAGACCTGCCTTGATAACAGAGGTTTAATTCTGATTACAGATTTTATTTTCAAGCTTTTTTGGTGATTGTAATGCTTCTCTATACTCATTGTTATGGTTCTCTTCAGCACAATATATCTCCAAATTATAGTACTGTATTGCCACATTTGTCAGGATTTCCTGTCTTCTGAAGTCAAGTATTGAAAGGCAATATTCTTTCTCTCATTTTCTGTCTCTGAGCAGGCTGAAACTTTATCTAAATTAGGAGAAATCAGCACATCATGTTGGTATCAATTTGCCTGCTGTTTTTTACCTAGATGGGATGGAAACACCACATTCTCTTTCTTATCCTCCATGGACTCCTGCATAAAAGAGTATTTTCCTTACTGGCTTCTGCAAAGCCTAAAGATTTGGTGATGGTGACAGTTCTCAGTTCAACTCATATTTTGAACTTACTGAAGGTGTTAATTTTGTGTTATACAGCACAGTACATTCTGTATATGTTTGGGGCTTGTAGGTTAAACTTGCTTCCACTGCAAGAGTGTGCTGTAGCTTGTAGGGTATAAATGTGTGATGTAAATGTCATTCTCTTACAGTGCACATGCATTCTTATAAAGAGTCCAACAAGTTATATACCTGTATTTGCATATTAAAGAGAACATTGTCATGACTTAGTAACAGTCATGTCAGTAGCTTTTTAGTAAATTTATTTTCTTTTACGGTGTATTAGAGTCATCTATTTATTTGCTTTAGAGTCATCTCAGCAAGAGCAGAGGAAGAGAAAAAACATATGTTATCTGGAAAATGATAGAGACCCATATGCATTCCAGTGTTATGACTACTTGTACTTTTCTGATCCATTAAGGAGGCTGTTTCTACTTACTGAGTAGGCTTCTCTGTTCCTTTTATTTAAAAATAACAGACTTTCTGATGCCGAGATTGTGGGAGGTTTGTAAGTGCAATGACAGCAAAGAAAGATTTTGTTTAAAGGTCTTAAAGCTAATCTAGGTATGCCAGGAATTATGGAATAATAAATCTGTGAGATTTTAGAAAATACTGTTTAAAGGTATAATATATGTTAGAAGGATATATGCGGTTTGAGGATTTTTTAAGTGCATAGTATATTTGAGAGTTATTTGTACTTTCTTGAAGTACACGTTTCCAAGAGCTACTTGAAGAGAGTTCTAAAAAAGACATTATGACATGCATCTTCTCTAATTTTTATCTGCGTTCTGCAGAATTAAAAACTAAGAGGGAAAAAAGGAATGGAAGATACATCCCTGCTTTGAGGGATGGAGACTTAGAGACTGTAATCTGTCATTGAGACACTAAGCGGGTAGCACCAGCACTGGCTGCAGACCAAATTTTTCTTCCTTTTCTTTCCCTGAATGTTGAAACAAGGAGCTAAAAGGACAGTCCTTTCCCTCGTGGTTTTGGTTCTGGATTGTTTAAGCCACACTGCAATTGCCAAAAGCAAAAATGAAGCCAGCAAAGAAGGTAAATTCATGTAAATTCTAAAGAGTTATGAAATCCAATTCACCTCTGTTAGAGGTAAACCAGAAAGAAGCTAGAGACGTCACGCCATGCATTCCTCTGTTTGCTTCTTGAGCTTTCCAGGTCTTATTTTCACTGTATTCAATTTAAAGTCAGCTGCGAAAAAAGACAGATTTTGTTTGTTGACTTGAAATGCTACTGTGTTTTAAAACTAATAAAGTTGACAACAGAGACACCAAACCCCAGCCTAAACTACAGTAACAGCAAAGAAATTTGTCATCTAATCTGTAACTATAATGCAAAAGTATTTATTTGTTCATCCAATTTATATTCTTATACTGAGTCTGAAAGCAGTTAACATGTCATCATTTATCTGTTAGATGTGTAATTTAGTAGCAATTATTTCTTTCTAAATTCACAAAAAGTATCCCTTTGCACTCCAGAAGCTGTTCAGTAGATTCTCAGGACATTATCAGAGCTTTGTGGGTATAAAATCGGTTTTCATGGCTATGCACAACTTTTTGTCGTCTATTAATATGTAGCTTTAGGAAGCATGGGTGGTCTGGGCTCAAATATAAATAGATGTTTCTTTGAATCTGTGCAGGAGTAGTACATGGCCATGCTGAGCTGATTGCAGGAAGAAAGAAAAATAAAGAAAAATCAACCCCCAAAATACATAATTTTAATCATTAGGTAGCTTCAGGTGAATGGGAACTCTCCAGATGCTTTTGCTTAAGAATTCTCTTATGGTGGACTTCCAGCATTTTAAGAATAGAAAACTGTTCCATTTAATAATTAAAGCATTTGTAAGAATGAGACTCTGTTCCTTGATGCAGTTGTTTCAGTCTCGCATCTGGCACCAAATGGGTCCAAAGAAGCTCTGATCCTGGGAAATGGAAATTGTAATTCTTTCACTTTTGCTTCTCTTAATTTGTGGTTACTCTTAAAAATCGCAAGTGTTAAATTTTCAGTGTCTAACACCTGCAAAAAAACAGATCTCCACAGGTAATTGCCCCCTATCTGTGTAATAAATCTTACAGCTGTTTGCTACCTTAATCCATGATTTAGAGAATATAGGAAATGCTGAAACATCAAAAACACATTGACATGGAAACATTTGGATTTTATTTGAGAATTTAAAATGATGCCAAAGTTTAAGAACAAAAAATTTTAAAAATTATTGCATTAAATTACCTTTTTCCCCAGTTATCAGGAAAATCTTTTAATTGATGTCAGCCACCTGGGTCTGGAAAGAGGGAAGTTTTGAAAGCTTATGTGTGGCTAAGTCCAAAATTTTCTGCATAGTTCAGTCTATAGCTATGATAGGAAAAGAAGCATGTGATAAAAATATTCTTGTTGGAGGAATTAGATGTGTCCCTAACTATGGAAGAAAAGTAATGATATTTAAAAGTCTTAATCATAGACTTTATATTGCAGAGAGCTGTGTATTAAAATACTAGCTAATAGACTACTCAGAGCACTAGTGGCAAAGAAAGAGTCCTTGAATACCTTTGGCTGCTAAATTATTAGATTTTTATGCAGCATAATAAATAACATTTCAGTTAAGTGTCCAGCAAGAGTTCATTCATAGCCACTGACATTCTGGAGTAATGGTCATGAACTACTTTTTTAGATTGAAGTAATTTAAATTCAGAAACAGATGGGTTTTGCTGGTGGTCACTTTTATACAAAAAATTGGCATCAGCAGTTGTCTTATAGCACACTAGAGCAAATTATTAATAAGCTGTAAATGGATGGGTATGGTTGGGTCTGACCATTTATCAAATATTAATGGCATTTTATCGTCCTTACAGATTTTCATGAATTGCTGGGTCAGCAGAAGGCTTAGTCTTCCTGGAAGGCTTTGTCTTTCCTGGAAGGCTTTAAAGCATTGGGAAACAGATGAGTTAGGAATCCATTAAATTTCATCTCACTTTGCAAGCAGATTGACATGCAGCAGAATGAGCCTTTTTATTTTACTTCACGGCTCAGTTCATTCTTGAAAACAAACTTCTAGTTGCATGCTGAAAAAAAAATCAATGATTTCCAGAGTCTGCATTTTTCTTTTAAAGTGCATGATATAGATTTAGAATCTTATGAGCTTCAGCATCCAAGTAGATGGTTTGGAGAAACTTGCTTTGCAATGTTTCAATTTGTCTGAGCAATCTGTACTCCACACTGAGTGCCAAACTATTGTGAACACTTCTGTAGTGAGGAGTGGGACTCTCTGTCCAACTGATTTTTCAAATTCTGCTGCAGGTGTGACCAGCATGGAAGCAGAGCTATCAGCTAACAAAAGCTAAAATTTTTAAAAGGAAAATTTTTCCTTGGGGGAAAAATATCACACAGCTCATTTGAGACAGGTGTTATATGGAAGAGTCAGTGTATGTATTATATCAGACCAATATCTAGCCCCATATCCTTCTTCTCATAGAAGCTAAAAGCATATACCTTGGATGAGTGTAAGAGCAGGGCAAACGTGAAATTTTCCCTCATGGATACTTGGTGTTTGACCATTTTCAGCTTGAGGACATCCCAGGCGAGGTAGTTTCTGCACATTTGTAACCCTGAATGGATTTTTTTTTTCTGTCCAAATTACCTAGCCCTCAGCTTTTCAAGTATCGTTGGCCCTAATATGCTGTGGTAGTAGGTGTGTCAATCAGCTGCCTATTCCAGGAGAAAGTACCTTTTGTTCTCAACCTGGAGACAAAGAGAATAATTGGTCTCAACTTCTTATGATTTCACACATCTGCTGTATCACCTCTCCATTCATTTCCAATACTCATTCTTGTTAGCTGCACAAAAAAAAAGAAAAAAAAAAAAGGAAAAAGGCATTTGGCCAGCAGCTACTCTTTTAACACCAAATGCTGAAAAGTGTCACTGGTGAAAATATAAAATTAAGCCTTGTTTGCAAAGGAAATGTAGCAGAAGAAAGTTCACATTTTATAGAATTGATAGAAGATAGTGCCCTTGCTCTCAGTCTCTGAGAAAAGCATACTAATCTGTGTAAAAAGGCACTTCTTTCAGGAGGAGTAATGGATTTTTAATATGATGCTCATAAATCGCAGTTCATTCAATCAGTTCTAAGCTCTTTGAGACAACTGTATAAGAAGCTGTACAAAATCATTAATTTCATTGGCACTTAGGTGAAATAATTCTTCTCAGAAAATTGAATTGCAAGGGATTTCTGTCATGCCTGGAGAGCAGTGGTGTATTTAGCATTTCAACAGAAGATGTGCAGATACTCCTCACCTCTTTGAACTGAACTACTCTCCTATATAAACTTGTGTATATAATTTTATATGATGTATAAATGTGCAGCTGATTAAATAGCGGTATCCTGTCTAACACATACATGACCAAATGTAGTAACTGTAAGCATTTACAATAACTACTAGTGCACTCTAATGCAGAAGGGATGTTTGTAAGGACTTGTGTGCTGGCTGGCTATGCTTGGATATAAAGCATGTCTGACTCTGCTGACTCCTCTGGATAAATACTTGTTAAGGGTTTTTAAGGCAGAGGTAGGAAATGTGTACCAAATTAGCTGGATTACTGATTGTGTTCTGTTATGGAGTCAATTCATATTCCTCAGTCAGTCCCATTTAAATGAAACATGGTAAAGAAAGATTTGACTGGGCTTTCTTTATGTGGGTGAACTTGCCAGTACAACACAAGCTTCATTGTAGCATCTGACAGGGAGAGTTGGCAGAACGTATTTTAAGGGACGATGCTTATGTTGCAATCCTTTTTTGTGCCTTTTTCCTCACTTCCACAAGCTTCCCATTGATAACTTGGGTTACTCGAGATAGGTCAAATCTATGGACTTTGAAATTCTTTGAAGTGCTTTGTTTAGAAGTGGGTTTTGATTCTATAACTGAAAGTACATTAGAGACACAGCTCTAGGTTCCCTCTCTTCCTGTTCTCTGTACTAAATGAAAACAAGCATTACATTTATGCCAGACTTTACTAGTTCCATTTCCTGTGAGATATGTCTTAAAATAAAAATCAGGAGAGTCATGCCTATTTAGTTGTGCTCACAGGCTGCACTGCTTTAAGCATAAACTCTTGCAGTACCAACATTATTTGCTGTAATAAAAGCAAATGTACTAACTTCCAGTCCTGACAGATGTCTCAATCTCCTGCACTGACCTTGTGTAAAGTGTTTATGTCTCCCCTTCCCCCCCTTTTCCCCAGCTACTTCCTTCGTGCAGGGAATTAGCTTGTCATGCCTATGTCTGCTCTACTTCCACTGACTTGTGCCTACATCTGGTACTGGGGAAGGGGCAACAGGAAGGGCAGTTTTTAGCTAATGTCTGGCTAAACATATGCGAGACAAACAACTTGTGTATGCTCGTTTTTTAACAGTTATAAACAAACACATTTGGTTTACTGCAGTGTCCAGGGAACTGGATCTTACCAATCAAAGAAACTGCTGGAGATGACTGCACTCTGCTTCTGGTGCATTACCTTCTACATGACCTTTTGTTTTCAGTTGCATAAAACCCCAATAAATAGAATTTTATTCTACACATTCAGTTTTTCCTGCTTTGAATTATGAGCTCATGTCCAGACATACCAGAGTAATGTCTTACCAAGCCTTTTCTTCCATGTGTCCTTCTGTATTGTGGCTTTAATATTAGACCTATCATTTGTATGAAACTGTTTCTCGTAGGCTGTTATCAGTCACAGATATATTGATATCTTTCTCTCTGCTTCTTTACACCAGTAAGGTCACATATTAAACACTCTGCATAGATACATAGACAATTATTTTTACTTAAGGTTATTTCATTACTCATTGGATAGGCTATTGCATTTTCATTAATTAGGTAATTTTATGGATACATTTCAGTTTGGCACTTTGATCACCGTGATGCTTAATTGACATTTCTGTAGGATCCGTGTGCATTTACATGGACATGGACGCAGTAAAGCATGTCTGTTATTCTCTTCTGAAAAGATTGTCTTAAGATGCTCCCAAATGGAGGAGAATTTTCTTGGAGAAAGGGATTGTCCCTCTGTTAATGCTTAAGCCATACATGGGACTGTAAGTGCATGTTGTGTAGGTAGGGGTTTTGGTGTACTACTAGAAAATACATTCATCTCAAGAATGTATTA
>WAAE01016174.1:0-20611 GCA_013400495.1 Nicator chloris
CTTTTCTATGTTTATTTATCAGCTCTGCTGAAAAGATAGTGATTAATAAAAGAATGAGTTTGTCAATCTGGTAGAGATACATTTCCAACGACTTCTCTGATTTTTCAAGAACATAAAAACCTACCTTCAGAAAGTAATTTTCTAAAATTCCATAGCAGTTCTGACCATCTGTTGGCTTTCAGGACTGAAGTTATATCAAATAATTAGCTATATGTGAAAATAATTGGAATCAATATAGTGTTCTTGGTTTTGTTTGTTTGAAAGGAAGGTTAATAAAACTTTACAATAGGAGAAATCTTAGGCTGTGCTGCATTGGATTAGATCTCTGATCATGGGAGTGGTCCTTGTACAAAGCACTTAAATTACTTAAAGGTAGTCTTTGAATCTTTCTACCACTGTGTGCTATGAATCAAATAAATATATTAATACAGGGAATAAAGGGAACAGTGTTAATCAAATATTTATTACATTAGCCAGAAAACATACTTTAAATCAGTTTGCTCACAGCTTTTCAACTTACCTGTTTAACACTTTTCTCTTGTATGATTGTCTCTATCTGACAGAAGATACTTTTTTTTCCCCAGTTAATAGTTTAAATAAGTTCTGAACAGTTTCAAGTTGCTCTGTAATATATGTTGGATTTCTTCTGCATTGAGAGCATGTGATGAATGTGCTTGTCACATGAGAATGGATGGGTGAGCAGTTGTAGTAAAAATTCCATTACTAAATACAGGTAATGCAAGAAACTTCTTCCTAATCCATGTATGCAAAAGACTTATAAGCACACCTGAACATTTCTTGTGAATTAGAGTTCACCCTACAACACCTAAAGGTTGTAATGCCTTGTCAAGAAATAAAGGATTCTTTGCTGTCAGCTTCCCTGTTCCAACCACTAACTTCACAGTGGACATCATGTTTATTAATTGGGTGTTTCAGGTATTCAGTGAAGTCTCCCTGAACCACAGAGGCTTCAGAGCCTGCACCAGTAACTGCAAAGAGGAACTTTCTCTTGTCAAATAATAGATCTCAGATAAGATTTGCTAAATGGGAAGCTGACTCTTGCACTTCTCTGACTCTTGCACTCTGTACTTCTCAGCTCCTTTAAGTATTGTAAAGCATCTTCCTTCATGAAACAGTTCTTGTCTGATCACAGTGATCTGCTTGATGCAAAGGAAGAATAAATACTTAAAGCCTACATATTTTGATTTGTGCCGTACATAATTTTACAGGAATTGAGTTTTACAGGAATTCAATTAAACTTCAAAAATGTAGAAGATAATGCCTGTTTCTTAGCATGAAACCAAACTACATATAAATTTGTGATGTGTCTAAAAAGTGTGTAGATTCACTTTTTGTTAAGTTCAGTCCTTGACAGTATTATGAGAACTTTATGGTAATGCATTTCAAAGTGTTTTCCTTTCAGTGATTTTTCCTGAAAATATCCAGTTTCATAGTTTGAACTAAATTGGTGACTATTTTTTTTTCAGTCATTTGGTTTTAGACTCATAGAAACTTAGATTCCTAAAAGTCTCTTCTTTACAAGTTGAATGGTATTTGACCATTTACTTGTGCTGAACAGAGTTTTGGCTTATGAATTATTTTATATTCATCAAAGAGGAAATAGGTTAGGAAAGAGAGCCTCATGCTGATGCATATAGGCTTTTTTCCCTATAATATATATGTTAAATGAAATACTTGAACACTGCATTGCCATCTGGTGGTTTTTTCCAAGGATGCTGAATAGACAAAAGAAAGAAAGATTTGGGGTTTCTTTTTTTCATTCAAACAAACAAACAAACAAAACCCACATAAAAACCCAACAAATGTGGTAAAAGGGAAAATGTGGAGAAAAAGTATGAAAAGATATTTCATTACATAAAACAACTATGAGCTGATCAGTATATTCAGGTATTATTGTATTTTCTTTTTGTGCTCAGATTGCCTAACAACAATCTGGCTGCCTCGTCTCAAAGAGGTGAGAGTTGCTATTACTGCCTCTAGTTTTCTGCTTTTCTACAGATTATTTTGCATTATGAATTAATTAATTTTCTGTGTTCAGTTCTGCTTTTGTGAATAGAAATTTTCTTTTCTAGATCAAATTTATTCTGAGATGGAATGATTTAACTGTAAGAAAATTTTTCCAGTGATGTGTTTTTGGGATATGTATGAGATCCTTCTCATCATTATGATGAGATGGAAGTCTAGATATGTATTTTGTTGTGTATCAGATTTCTTCTCTTTTTAATGTCTAGTATTTTTTTGCCTTAGCTATCATTACTCAGTATGGGTGGTTCTTGTTGTTGTACTTGGATGAGAGATCAATATTATGAAAATAAGGTAGTAAAGACTTTGACATTGAGATGCTATTTTTGAATTATATTTTATTTTTATATGAGCAAAATATTAATTTTAATAAGGTAAAAATATTCAAGATTTTTTATTCTAAAAGTAGTGGAACTCTGAGGAACAGACTGGACATACCTAATAAAATCTCAAGTAGTTATTCTTTAAGAACTATAAGATTCTGTTCTCAATTATGGCCATCCATAATTTTTTAGGATTTATTGCTCATGAAATAATATTTTAGATAATAATAACAGATGTATAAAGGAATTTCTCTGAATAAAAATAGAGTTGCCTTTTTTGACTTTTTCTTTATTTTTTTTTTTTTTAAACTGGAAGAGGAAGATATCTCTGCAATACTGGCCTTAACATCAACAATGCCAAGATTTTACACCTCATGATGAATGTCATAATGAAAACTCAACAATGTAGTTGAAAAAAAAAAAAAAAAGTAAGGAATATAAGTAAGTCAAGACAGTATGAGAACACGTTGCATCTAGGAAGAGTTTTTGAATTGAGTTTACTCATCTGTACTTAATAATTGAATTGTCACTATTTTATAGAACATGAATATATAATCCAGCTTACATGGTGAAAACACTTTGAGAAATTGCACATAATTAGGTGCTGAGGCTTATCAGAGATCTGGTACCCAATGTTTGAGTATATGTATTTTTAATTTATTTTTTATATTATTTCCAGGTGAGATTTGGTGTCCTAATTGTGTAGTACTACATAAATAGTTCTATTCTTCTTAGTATCTCCATTTCATTAATTCCATTCTGGTTTTAATTCTGATTGTGTTTTGGTTGCCTAAATATTTTCCTTTTGGCTTCTTGTCAAAAGGTAATTAGTTGATGGATGTCATATTGGATCTGGTATGCACTGAATAGTAATAAGAAGATTCAAAAATAAATTAATATACCTGTAATTCTTTTTCTTATACAATTTATAAGCAGAACACTCACATCTACCATACTCCAGGTACTATGAGCTTGGAGGAAAGCAATTACAGCAATTAAAGGATATACTTCTTGTAAACCATAGGAGTTTATGTCAATTGATATTAATGGCTCCTAGCTGTTGTTTTCACTCTGTTACAGAATGTTAGTTTCCCATTATTAATTGATGAGACTTGTGGCTTGTGTGGTTATGCAGAAACTGAAATAATATTTAGAGTATGTCTATTTGATGTACAAGATTAACTTCCACAAGCAATGACTTTTTAAACTGGAACAATCAAGACTACTGTTATTACTATGAAACATTTTTTCTGTCTCTCTGGTGACGGGAAGAAAAAGTATAGTGAATATCAGTCCTAAGCAAATATGTGTGTACCTTTCTTACTACACAGGGGAACAGGAGTATTTTTGCATCATGACCTGATTAAGAAGTGAACCTTGCTTCTTGTGAGGATTGTTTCAAAAAACTCATTTTGAATTGGCATATAAATATGCAACCTAGATTATGGTTATGGCTGTGGGGCTGAATGGGGAAAACTCTGTGAAATATTTTTCTTTTTGAGGGAGAAGAGGCAAAAAGATGAGACTGAATCATTACAGTTAAAAATGCAATAGAGATAAACAGAAATCCTTGTTTCATTCTCAGGCAACTTTCTTATATTGTGATCTATTAATTTATTCCATATTGATTTTATTAACACTAATATTCTTCAAGTTTTTGTCCTAAGAATAAAAATGTAGATTTAGTTTTCTTTATTGGACCTTCTTTTTTTTTATTTCAAGATGGTTATTCCTCACCATTTAAATGTGTTGTAGAAATCACTGTTTAATTTTTAATGTTACGACTTCCTCTTCATAGTTGAAGGATTAATTAATTGAGTGTACCCACTTTCTTGGATTTCTTCTAATTACTCTTCAAGATATAGCTGTATGTCAGTGGAGGAGGGAGTTTCTTGCTTTCGTACTTCCATATTTCTTTTAATGATAGAAAACCTTCAAAAGCAATACAGTAATGGGGTCAGCTGAGATGAATGATGTCTTATGCCTGCTGGGAGGGAGGCCTAGATGATGTAGAGATGCAAAGACTGTGTAAAAGCTCTACCTCCTTCTTCAACACTTACACTCTTTGTCCTGAACTTGTGCTGTCTGTCGGAAAGAATTGTGAGGCCTTCCGTAATTAATATAAACCACAGAAAAAATTTACATCTTGCTATTACTACATGGCACCAGGATGTCAGAAGAGCAATTAGTGTCCTTTAGCACCTTATTTAGACATCAAAAGTATCCATATCCCCATCCTGCAGCAATTCTGATAAAGCCATGTACACCAATTTTGGTATGATCCTCAACTTCTTTCTCATTTTACGAGGGTAAACCTCCATTTGATTATTTTTAGGTGAAAAGGTATGACTTGCTGTTTATGAATTAAGAAGTACTGGAAGAAAGTAGGATTGAAGAATCAATTTATTTAGTAAATTCTTGCATATTCAGGAAATTGGAGGGTTCCTTTAGAATATGGTTTTGAACCTGGGGTTTGCTTTTTTTCTGTTTGCTTGTTTATGCCAACAGTATATGGGAAACATTAGATTTTTTAAAAAGAATAATCTTTTACAATACTGCATATTTATTTAGCTACAGAGTATTTTATGTGTTGCACCACCATGAAGTAATTTTCAATGTACAGTTTTCATTTGAAGAATGCTGAATAATAACGTTGCTGGAAAGAGCACCAAGTTTTGCTAGTTACCTGTGCTTGGCCATGAGGATGGTTTGGCTCCAATGGTCTCTACTCTGCTTTTACAAGCTAAGGATCCTATTCAATATGTCAGATGAACAGCAAATATGAGGATTGTGTGCCAAGGGGTGGCAGGGAGACTATACTGTAAAGAAAGAAAGAAATATTATTCTGTTGCAATGGAGGGTTTGGGCAGTAAGGAATGATTGCATCTCAAACATAAATCCTTTGTGACACATGATTTATTTTGGAGACACTATGAAAGCAGTAACTGTTACTTGTCCTGTGAACATTTATGAACACGATGGCTGGCATTTTAAAAGTAGTTATATGACCTTTTGTTTTTTCTAGGATCCATCCTGATACTTTTCAGAGTCCTGGGAGATTGTGAATAATACCAGTATGTGAAAGGACTGTCTGTGTTTTGGCACAGGGTCAATGTTTTAGAGTGTGCAATATATATTAAGAAATGAGTAATGATAGGAAAGGAGACAAAACAAAATCTGAAGCCAAAAGGACAGTAATAGATATTCTTACATAGTTCGGTCATTGAGTTTTAGTAGCTGCTTAGGATGACTCTCTTCTTCCACAGTCCCTATTTTCCCTGGGGAACTGTTAGTGATTGTTTTACTGATTGGCATCTGTTGGCAAATGGCCTAAAAGATTTAAAAGAGCCAGTGACCTTTGATCAGAAATCACTCGTGCAGAAGATTTATTTACTTGAATATTATCCTGTCACTTTTATGTAGAATAATGACTGTGGAAAATAAGAAGGCAAAAAACACTCAAGGGCAGGTAATGGCCATCTGATACATTTGTCTTTTTTATTTAAGTGTACTCAGTAGTGAAAATTATTAAAATATAAAAATAATAGCAATGAAAATAAGTTCTGCCTGTTATAATATAATTTGTTGTTATACTTAAAGGAAATTAAAATTGATGATATCAGTCCTATTAAAATACTTCCTGACTTGCTCTTCCTAAAGGCTGGAGGGAGAAAGTTCTCTAAGTGCTATATACACAGACATATGGGAACCAATTCAGCATGAAAAGAAGAGATTGTCCTTTAGATTGCAATTCTGAATTTTTCAGACATTCTTGCTCAGACTTGTTTTAGCTGTTACGATCTTTACTTCAAAAGCAGGATACACAAGATCTTGTAAGATTTGTATTTTTCTTTTCCCAAGTATTTTTTTGCAATTATAAAGAGAATTACCTGACTGTTGTGATGGTAAATTAAAAGACAATTATATTAGTTGAGAGGTGAGTGCTCCTGTAATTGCATCACCTTGCTCTGAAGGCATAACTCATTTCAGGAAGCTGTTGGTTGTACAAATGCAAAGCAGACAATTGTGTTGAAGTGATCTGAAAATTCATTTAGTGGATCAGTCAGCTTCCACAAATGACTCTTTTTCATCCTTAACAAAAAGGAGCAATTTTTACTCTCTTGAAAATAACAGCAACATACATGGCTTGGTCAGACCAAAAGAGAGCAACCAGCAGTAAACCTGTTGTTAATATTTTTTTATTTTTTTTAAAGTACAAGGTAGACTTGTCTTAAATTCCAAATTTTCTGCTGAATGCACTGGTGGTATAACCCAGAGTGAACTCCGAGGCCAAAACAGAGAGACAGGGAAGAATAACGCAAAATCCCTGTATACATACCTAGAGATATCTGTGCTATGAGGCAAAGCTCAACTCCTTCCTGCGGATCATGGAGCCTGCAGAGATCGTGTTAGGCTTTCCCACAGGTGATTGTGGGGGAGCAGCACAGCAAAAGAGAAGGGAAAACATGGAACAATAGTGTTAACCTCTGAGCTCTTTCTAATCAAACAGCCTGAGCCAGGTATGAGAAGGAGTCAAGCTGCCATTTCTAGAAGTGACTAATGCATAGCTCATGGGTTCTCAAGGGCCAGGCCAGCATGGAGGCCAGTCAGTGCATTGTTTCCCTTCTGACGACTGTGCCAGGCACTCAACACACTCTGCAAATAAATCACTTTTTTTGTATTGTATGGGTTTTTTTACCATTGGCAATGTTTTAAATGCAATTTGTATTTTTGTTATTTGAGAGACAAAAAAAATATTAAACTTTATATTTTTTTAGGAAATTGAATAAGAGTCAGTAACAAGGCATTCTAGTTCAGTAATAAACATTTTTTGAAACAATTATTCAGCAGAAATGCTAGCTGGTATAAATTTACAAATATGCACACTTTCATTTTTTTTAGTGTATTACTTGCTGTGAATTTTTAGCAAAATGGGACTATTAAGGGATGAAGGAGGAAGCATAAAATTAGAGAAAGTCTGAAAAAAACCCCATGGCAAACTATGTTTGTCAGAAAATACATTTTTATTGTGAGAATTAGCTCTCATGTCAAGGAGAGAAGGAACAAATGGCTTCTGGTGATTAGGAATGGTAAAATAAGATGGCTTATATTTTTCTAATTATAATATCTTTTCTCGATACATTTGAAATAGATACCATAAAATCCACTTAAAAGTAATATGTAAGATTTGAGATTAAGGAAATAATTTCTTACTTTTCTCAAATTTTCAAAGTAAACAGATTTATGACAAACATATTAATAAATTAATACATTTTATCGGTTCACTTGAAATAACCACTGTTACTGTTATCTGAACTTTTTTTCTTATAATTCATAGTTAAATTATTATAAGTCTGTGAAATGAAATAATGTGATGTAATGAAAACCAGTTTGGACAGTTTTAACAACCTAAAACTTTATCACTAAGAGTTTGTTCAACAGTGCACCAAAATGCAGGGTCACTGCCCGCTAATTGCACCAAAAACAAGCAAACAAACAAACCAAAAACCACTACTGGACAATTTTCAGGATGTAAGTGACAATCCTAAAAGTGTGATTACACTTTTACAATGCCTAGAGAAGCTGATAACTCTCCTCACAATAAGACTCCGTAAAAAAGCAGCTGTCCTTATTATCCTCTGACTAGTGTCATGCTATCTGTAATTCAGGGAAACTGAAAATAAATGAAATTTTATGAGTATTTAGGTAGGTGGACTGCTTTATTCGTTCATGACTGTGTTTCAGTTTGGCACTGGTAAGTGATGTAATAAACCCTTGCATTCCAAAGTAGCTGAAACTCATCCATGTACAAAGCCAGCATGTTTTGTGTGGTATTAAAGGCAGTTATGTTAAAATGCTGCTGTTAATTCCAACGCTGCAGAAGATGCTGCATGTAGTGTTGCTCAACATTGCTGTTGAGGATTTTATGCCCAAGTTCTGAATTACTTTTCCTGATTGCGAATGTTAGCAAGCTACAGGAACTCTTGGAAGTGAATTACTTTGACAGGCTGTGCTGTGTGGGAGAGGAATCTGGATAGGTTGGGCTGAGGGCAGTTGTCTGAGGTGGAATAAGTCAAAGTGCCAAGTCTTGCACTTGGGTCACAACAACCCCAGACAGAGCTACAGGCCTGGGGAAGAGTGGCTGGAAAGGTATCCAGAGGAAAAAGGAGCTGGGGATGCTGGTCAACAGCAGCTGAACATGAGTCAGGTATGCCCATGGGGCCAGGAAGGCCGATGGCACCTGGCCTGGATCAGCAATAGTGTGGCAGCAGGGCCAGGACAGTGATTGTCCCCCTGTAGTGGGCACTGGTGAGGCCACACCTCCAATCCTGTGTCCAGTTTTGGGCACCTCACTACAAGAAAGTCATTGAGGGGCTGGAGTGAGTCCAGGGAAGGGCAGCAGAGCTGGGAAAGGGTCTGGAGCACAGGTCTGATGAGGAGCAGCTGAGGGAGCTGGGGATGTTTAGCCTGGAGAAAAGGAGGCTTAGGGGAACCTCATTGCTCTCTACAACCAACAGAAAGGAGGGGGTCAAGCTGCACCAAGGTTCAGGCTGGACATCAGAAGCAATTTCTTCAAAGAAAGGATGGTGAAGCATTGGGATGGGCTGCCCAGGGAAGTGGTGGAGTCACCATGTCTGGAGGTGTTCAAGAAATGACTGGACGTGGCGCTTAGTGCAACGGTTTAGTTGACGTGGTGATTATCATTCCAAGGTTGGTCTCAATGTTCTTAGGGGTCTTTTCCAACTCTAATAATTCTATGAGTCTATATAATTTTGAAGTATCTGATTCTCTACTTACTTACTTGCATCAAAGATGCTTTGTTATGCTCTGAGAACCTCCCAGTTCCTTTCTTTTTCTACCTGCAGCTCTTAAAAATAATTGAATTGATCTTTTATTAGGTTGATTTAATTAATATGCTCAGTGAAACAGCTCTTTATTTTCTCTCTCATTTGCCTGATCTTAATTTCTATGCCAAATTTAATATGAAGACCTTAAATCTTGTCTCTTGCTTAGGGGAAAGGTCAGGCATCAAGTTTCATCACGCTCTAGAGAGAAGAATAATGTGCTATGTTATGCTTTGTTCACAGTCCTTATATGTGAATGACCAGTCACATATGAGAGTAGTTTTTGTTTACATCTGCTTCTGTCAAAGCAAACTTCTTGCCTTTGAGCCCCTATTGAAGACCTCTCTTGCTGAGTTTTGTTGTGTTTGTGGATTGGTTTTGGATTTTTTTATTTTTTACTGTAGTTAGTTAGTTTTGGTATAAGTAGTACAGTGCTGTATTCTTTTTTAAATTTGGGGGTGAAATTATAATATCTGCTGAACAAGTCTCTCTGACTTGGGGTACCATAATGACATAATCTAAATATGAATAATTAAAGGTGCCTGTATATATGAAATATAAACAAATATGGAGGCAAACTCCATTACCTGGAATCTATCATTCCAGTAACTGGTGTGAATTTCCTTTCCTACAGCTCTTAGTAGAATAATATTGAAGTTCTTTTTGACCACAACTGAAGATATTTTTGTATTTATATGGCTTTGTTGACACAAAGATTTAGTCATGAACTGAAGATGGCTGAGCCAAGTAACAGTTTGGATTTTTTCAGCTTTCTTTTGTCGCATGATTCAAGTTGGAAGAGATATTTTAATGTCTCAGGTTTAAAGTAGGGTCAGGTCTGACATCAGGCCAGATTGCTCCGGACTTTATCCATGAGAGTCTTTTAAAACCTCCAGGGACAGAGCTTGCACAAATTCTCTGGGAAACTGACAGACCCTTGCCTTCTGCTAGGGGTCTCAAAATACTTCTATAGTTCAGAGTGACCTAATACATGAATTAAAACCTAAATCTGGTAGACTCAATATCCTAAGAAAATCTGAAAAAGAAAAAAAAAAAAAAAGACAAAATCAGCTAGTTGATAACAGGCTTGGTTATCTGCAGCAAAATAACAAAAAAAAAAAAAATTAAATAAAAATAAGCTATTTTTTTTTCCTTAAAAAAACCTTAGGAGAGGCTTTATAATGAAATCAAAAGAAATAATTCAATATTCAATTAGTTCAACTTTCTGCATAATTTATTTTCATATGTATGCTTTTCTTTAATCTAAGTTTTTTTTCTTTTCCTTAAGGCAATTTACTGCTTCTGTTAAAGGCTAGTGGAGATTTAAGTTCCTGATGTGAATATAAACCTGATAGACCCATCCATTTTTTATTTTGTTTACATATAAAGTTATTTAAATTCATTACTCCAAACTCCAAAGTTTGTTATATGAAATCAAGGGTTTTTAAATAAATTGCAGCTCTGATTTCTCTAATAAATTAGTCTTTAGAGTAAGACCTTTAAAACAAACTGTGTGATCTGGAAGAATTCTATGAAGTGTAGCCAACCCTGTGAAGAAAACTTCTACTATCAGAAAACTGTTCAATTGATATGTATTGAGCATCCCAGCATACACCATTGAAACAATGAATGACACTAATTATTGAGCAAGAAGCTTAGGTTTTCATTAGCTAGCTTGTGACTTTCTGAAAGAGGGCAATAATACTTCTTATACTTTGCTCCTTAAAAAAACAACAAAAAACCCTATCAAAAATACCCACAAAATCAAAACAATTTTTTGTATTGTTTTAATTCATATTACTCCTTCTAATTGGGAGATAGGCACAAAAATTCTAAATCAGACAGTTTTAAGCATTCAAGAAGTTCCAGCATAGTTAGTGATGTTGTTTGTTTCAGATTGGATCAGTGGATAATATGTTTTCATGGTAAGTGCTGAAACATTTGAGATTAATCTCCTTGAACACGACTGACTTTTTTTTTTAAAGGTAAAAAGAGCACTTTTTTATCTTCTGAATTGGATATTACAGGATCTAATGTTTTCCTCAGGACTCTGCTGGGTATCTATCATGCTCAAGGATAAACCTTTCAAACAGTGGTCAGATTATATAGGGTTTTCTTAATTTTTTTTCTTTTCATTCTGATGTTGGCATCAAAATGGATTAGTGTCCTCTCGGAAGCTAATCACAGATAATTAAATTGATTCATATGCAGCTGAACTCACAGTCTTAAAGAAGGGTTAAACTGCTTCCACTGGGGAAAAAAAAAAAAAAAAAAAGATAAAGGCCTGGCCAGAGGTAGGAAAGGAGGGAATTTAATAATAACAACAACAACAACAACAACAACAAAAACCAAAAAAACAAAACAACAAAAACAAAACAACAAAAAAACCCAACCAAACAAAATGGAAAAAAACCAAATTCTGAATTAATTTTGTTTTATGCAACATTCTATTTTCTTCACTTCCCAATACAATTATATAGCTGTGTCTGAAAGGATAATTAAAATAAAATACAAATATAATTTTAAAACAGTATGGTTCATGTTTAACACTGAGACTTCAAACTGGTTTTTACCAGTGTTCGGTTCCTGACTTTCTCGTAGTCTTGGCTGCCTGCAGCTAACATGGGATTATAAAAAGGTGAAGCACTCTGACATGAAGGGGGAGCTAATCTGTTTAAAACAAAATCTGGATGAGGAACTTTAAATTTACCTTGCAATCAATTACAAGTCCTGCACAAATTATCAGTGGCATGAATCTTCCTCAAGTATGTGAAAGATCTCAGCAATGAACAAGCTGCAACTGGAGAGAGAGGTGAAAGTGCAGCTTCAGTCTGAAGAGATCTCAAAAGATGGAATAGATAAGATAATTTGGAATTTTCCAGTCAGCTGCATACAACAGTCAAATCCTCCTTATTTAAAGCCGAGTATGTTATTTTATTTTAAATGTCGGAAGAACTGGGAAACATTTACCCTGAACAAGTAAAAGATATAACTTAAATATTGAATTTAATATATGGCAAATATATTCCCACATGAAATATTTTATAAGAAAAATGAACTTCCATGAGAACTGTGTATTTATAAAAAAATAAAGTCAGAAAACATAGAATTCTCAGTCTTTAGTCTACCAAGATAACTTTAGAGGTTTTAACTAAATCCAATCTAATATTCTTTACCTTTTCAAGTGTATTATTTCCTCCTTTCTGGATACTCTCCCTTGTTTCTAACCAACAATCCAGTTTTTTGGCGAGTTTCCCTCTTCACTTTTGAGCTGTTATTGAGCTTCTCGCCTTGACAATCTCTGTGAATGGAAAGTACTTCCTCTAGATGCATTTCAAGATCACTATTCTTGACAATCAAACTCCTCAAAAATCTTTAGAATATGTTCAGAACTGATGTAAATATTTTCAGCTTAAAGAAACTCAGTGGGTTTCTGGTGAATATTACATCACTTTGATCTTTAACATCAGAAGAAGAAGCAAAATGACAAATCATTCAATCATAGTCCTAAAGGATCACAGAATCATAGAATGGGTAAGGTTGGAACGGACCACATCTGGCCATCTGGTCTACCTCCCTGCTCAAGCACATGGCACAGGATTGCATTCAGTTGGCTCTTGAATATCTCCAGTGAGGGAGGCTCCACAACCTCTCTGCAGAGTCACTGCGCCGTGAAGAAGTTGTTCCTCATATTCAGGTGGGACTTCCCGTGCATCAGTTTCTGCTTCCTTGCCTCTTGTCCTGTTGCTTGGATCCACTGAGAAGAGCCAGTGAATAAAATTGCCATGCTGCCCCTCAATACCAAGCAAGCATTGCATTAAGGCAATTAATTCACCGTTAAAGTGACCCTTGGGGGCCTGGGATCAGGCTTCACATCACTGTGGGCACAGCTACAGAGATTATGGGACCTTTCTGCCCCCTGCCATGTCCCATTGAAGGGTAAATGCAAGCTGCCCTTTTCTTCTTGGTGCCTCATCATGTCCCCTGCTGAGGAGAATAAGGAAAAACACCATTCCATGTTTCATTGTGTCTGCAGCCCACAACATCCATTCAGAATTAAAGACTTTCTGAAGGCCATGCTGGATGGCTGTTGTTATCAGGAGGAGGCTTGTGATAAATGGAGGATTTTGTATTTGGATAGTAAATAAAAATTTCAGAATCCTCTATATCTGTCCCATTCCTTTTCAGTAAGTACTGCTTTGGCCTTCAGAGTGCCACCTTCTCAGAGGTGAGCTGAGTGCTCTTTGTGTCCTTTTTTCTCTTCTTTCTTCCTTTGCCTGCTCTGTTTCTTTCCTAGTGTCTATCTGTACCCATGGCAGCTTCAGCCAAAAGCCCTCACCGCATCATTTTTCCCAATTCACATTCTAAAACAACCCTTGATGAAGTTATGAAGGCTGGCTGTGAAATGTCATTGTAAGATCTTGCTCTGCTTGGGTTTTGGCCCTTTCAGAGCTTTGCCTTAAAGGGCAGGAACATCTTTTCTTTGCTGGAAACTAGAATTCCAGACCATTGTAATGTGTGCCATGGATCACAGAGGGGAATTACTGAGACTCCTGGGGAGCTGCTTCTGCCATGCCTCACAAGGGAGCTGTGCAGTTGCAGGTGACAAGGTCCTGGACCCGTGTGGGCTCTCAGACCAGACAGCAAATGCTTGCCTGCTGGACATTTTCAAGTACATTCCCAGCTTAAAGCAGAGGGAAGAAGAAAAGGGAAGTGAGGAGCTGACAGAATCATGGAATGCTTGCAGCTGGAAAGGACCCTGTGCAGGTGTTATGATCCCATTAGGGAGAGATGCCTCTGCCCAAATAAAGGTGCAAATGAGAGCACATGACAGCAACATATGGATTTCATTTAACATGGATTTTATTTAACAAGAAAGGGGAGGTAGAGAGATAAAGAAGGAAAAGAGGTCTCAGAGAGAGAGAGAGCAGATCATCAGTTGAAACCAGATGATCTTTAAGGTCTTTCTCATTCTTCTCCTTCTTCTAATTCTAATAATTTTAATACTAATTCTTATTCAACTTATTATTCTTACACTTATTCTTCTTCTTATTTACCACTATTATTTCTTCCTCTTCATCATCTTCTTTTTCTTCTTCATTTACTACTACTACAATTTCTTCTTCTTCTTTATCTTCTTATTCTTATTCTTCTTATTCTTCTTATTCTTCTTATTCTTCTTATTCAACTTCCTATTTTTATTGTTACTCTTTTTCTTCACCATCTTCTTATTCCTATGCTTTTTTGTTTCTTTGGTTTTTTGGGTAGGGATTTTTTAAATTTTTTTGGTTTGTTTTTCTTTCTTACTACTACTGTTTCCTAAAGCCGACTTTCATTGTAAGAATTTCATTGGAAGAATGGTTTGTGTGGCAGTCCTGCTCAGCCTGGAGGGACACATCCAGGCAAAGGCAGCCCATGTGGCTCACTCAGGAGGCCGGGCAGGCTCCGGACGAGCCGCTACCTGCGGGACCCGGCCTGGTGCGGGCAGTGGGTACATCTCATCCGGCTCTGGCCTCAGGCAGGAGCAGTGGAACAGCCTCCGCTGTGCCCGGACTGCCCGCCTGAAGCGGGACTGGCGTTTCTTGGGCGGACCTGGCAGTTCCCTGAGGGCCTGGGCTTCCGGATGGGGAGCTGAGGGGCCTGGGAGACACCAGGGGCTGTTTGTGGCAGGGGCTTGGCTCTGTGCCCCTGCTGCCTTCAACTGCTCAGCCAAGGCCAGACAAGCTGCTGACTTGGTTGAGTCTTGGGAAGCAGCGTCGGGGTCCTGCAGCAGCTGTGGGTACCGGCAGTTGACNCCAGGGGTTGACCGAGATGGTTTGGATGGTGATGCATTCCTCATCATCCTGCAACTCCTCTTTGTCACTGTCGTCTCCATCTTGGGACAATTCTGGGTCTTGACTGGCTTCCAATTCAGACAGCTCCTGGTGAATGGAGTGTTCCCCTTGGGGAAGCACTTTGTCGCCACTGTCTTCCTCTTGGGACAGCTCTTGGATTCCCATGTCAGGCTGCTGGGACAGCTCTTGGGGTCTCTCCCAAATGGACAGATTCTTCCACTTGGGCAATTCCTGGTCCACAGAAGGTTCCTCCTCTCCCTCCTCCCTGGCCCAGTCCCACTCTCCCCACTTAACTGTCCGCTCCTGTGGGGGTCTCAGTCCCACAGACCTTCCCTGCCTGCAGTACCTTCGGTGGATCCGCAGCCTGACCTCAGAGGTATGCCTTAAAAAAGGCAGTTCCCCTGAGGCAGTGATTTCAGCTCAGACTGTGGACACCGGGGCAGTAGGTTCTCAGGAGCGGCAGGCGACGCAGGCAAAGTGAGGTTAGATGAGTCCTTCTCCATGAGCCCTTTATTCAAAGGTCCTGAGCCGAACTACTTCTGGCTGGCTCTCAGCCTTCTTTTTATGCCCCCAGCGGGGGTCGGGGAGGGACATGGGGGATCAGGAACAAACCTATCACAGAACTGAAAAACCAGGAAGTATGAAAACAGCCAACTAATGCTTATAACTGCCATGTTTCATGGGAGCATTTTCCTCCCCCTGTTCCGCCGGGGATCGGGGAAGCTGGGGGTTCAGCGAGAAAACTAAAACCAGCGGGGGACTCCAGGGCAGATCTCGGAGCCTCCCGGGGCATCTTGCTCTCTTGCCAGGAGTGGCACGGAAGTTCCCACTGCTGCACCTGGGGTTTCACTACACTGTTACAAGTCAGGGGCTTTCCGTCCTCCATGGCCAAACCCTGCCCCCTGGTTGCTACACGCTCCCACTGCTCTAGGAACTCTTCCAGCCCCCACCAAGGGAAGAGTTCTAGAGGGAAGCAGGGGCTGTGCGGAGCAGGGCCCTGGCTCTGTGCCCTGGCTGTGGGGGAGGGAGGCGACTGCCTTGGTACATCAAGGCCTACAGGGCCTTGGCCCCCAGGCAGCTGTACTCTGACCCCATTCCAGCTCTGTCCATCTCCTCTCCCTCCATGGCTGACTGTCACCTGGGGCCTCATGCACAGGCCTGGCTGCTCCATGGCAGGGAGGGAGTTAGGGTTCGCCTCCTTCATGAACATCTTCATCGTGCTCTGCTGCTGAGGCTCTCAGGGGAGCTGCTTCCTCGTGAGACAGCAGCTCTCCTGGGACTGGGCACCCCAGGGCTCTGCGCCCCTTAGATACCCCTAGAGCAGGGCGGGGCTCTTCCTTGTCACAAGAGCCTCTGGGCATCACAATGTCCCACATCACCAAGGACCCTGACACAACGGGCCTGTGTCACAAAGGGCCACATATGACATCCCTTTGACAGCCAAACGCACTGGAACTAGCATGGAGCAGTCTCAGACTCAGGGACTTGTAGCCCCCGGTGTGCCCAGAGCCCTGTGAGGTTTTGGACACGGTCCCACATGACAGCCCGAGCCCCACATGACTGCAGAGCCCTGGCTTTGCAGGGTGGGCTACGCGGGGCATGAGCCATGGGCCTGATGGATGCAGCCAGAGTGTTGTGCTCAGTGGCTCTGTTGGAAATGATACAACTTTTGAAATTTTTAATTCACTTTTGTTATGGGTTTGTTCGTCTTTGCCAAGGTAGGGGGACAATTGAAGGTTTTCTTCAAAAGAATTTTGAACAAGGCTTTGCATTTTGCTGGCTGAGGCCTGATGGGCTTCAATCAACAAAAGAAGATTCCTAGACTCTGAAAGTTTAGCATCTACAGGTTGGGAAAAGCCAGGAGATACAGAGAACATAAATGGACATAAGCAAACATTAGCCCCTGGTGTGGATGGAGACACCTGGTTGGAAACACAGATTTGTGTCACCAGCAAACTTGCTAAAGGCTCACTCTGCCCTACCATCCAGAATGGTAGAACACGGCAAGAAGAGTGCTGCCAAGGATGGGCAAAAAGGGGAACTTTCCTTAGGGAGAGTGGAGCAGGAGAGGTGTTCTCCTTCAGCCCGCCAAAGACACTGGTGTTAAACTCAGAGGTTTTGTTGATGTTCATACAACAAAATATTTCCCCTTCCCTCAGTGTTATTCAAACAGAGTGATGCTGTTTGCACACTAAGCAGCAGCTGCAAAGAGTTATGTGAACAGCCCCACATCTTTTCATGTGAGAAATAATGCTATTAATGTCACCTGTGAGCACTTGGCTTTGGTTACAAATGGGCCAGACTGAAAGGTCATAGAATCTTTGTGTCCTGGAGGCCAAGGCCTACTCACCTGACTTGTGGTAGAATTACCTTCAGATACTTACATTGATATGGTCCCCTATATATTTTAAAATAACATGAACTTTTTTTTATAGTTTCTCCCAATAACTGATTCTAGCATTGCCTTTATTAAGCATAGAAAGTGCAGCAGTTGAACTACATTATTTCATGAGATGCCCTAGAGCCATTAAAATTCAGACACCTTTCTGAGTCACAATGTCATTCTTGCTCTGGGCAAGGAGGTAGTAATTTGCTACTGGCCTAATTTTACTAGCTCAAAGTTCTGGTTTCTCCCCTACCTTCTCTTCCAAATGTGCAGCTTCACTTCTCTGGCCAGGAAAAGCTCACTGATCCAAGTTTTTGACAGACTGAACAAGGAATGAAGGGAGATGTTGCATTGCATTAGTCTTGTGAAAGTGTCTTGGTCAGGAGCAGCTGAGCCCTTCAATTTTCATCTCCTTCCTGTAGGAGCTCTGTTGTGTTTTGACATTTATGAGTACATATTAGAAACCAACAAACAATAGAGCAGTGATGTTAAATTAGTTTTGCTGGTAGTTCAACTTTTCATGTACACTTTTCATGTGTTTACTTAATGTTCTAAAGACAATTTCTAATATTTTGGTGACAGCCTTCTTTCCTTCAGTGTCTGCAAAGCAAAACAAATCTATGGACTGGTTAAAAAAAAAAACAATGTCAGAAGTCAGAATTTGACTTCCAGAATTCTCTTTTTGACCTCAAAGAGGATTTTTCTAATTTTTTTTTTCTCTATGCATGGCTATACACCTTTTAATTTATTTTACTGGGTTGTACTGCACATCTCTGATATGCTGACTGAAAACTTTTTGTAAAGTAATATAACATTTCCTGAAATGTTATGGTTCTAGGAGAGATACTGTTATATGACATCACATTTATTTCTATTCTGTGTAGTGCATGCTTGTGCAATCTAGTCTGAAATAGATTAGTAGATCAAAAATAACACAATGGGATAACCTGTGTGATTGGTGATGGAGATGACTGGCAGGGCAGCAGTCAAGCAGACTGCATCGTATGTTTGGCGTTTCTACAAAATCATTGTGTTAAATTAATAACCACATCATTTTCAATCCCATAAAATTTGGCTGCACTTTTAAATTTATGTTATGATCACAGGGAGGACTAATTTTCTTTTCTGATGTTTGACTTTTATAAAAGTACCATAATTCAAGGCCGTGACAGTGTAGTGTTATATTACTAAGGAATGAAGTTAAGCAAAGACCTTTTAGTTGATTTCAGGTTTTACAAAATACGTTGAGACAAAATTTAGATATTAAAAGTTACATGTCACCTAGAATTTTGGAATCAGGTACTTCTTGATTTACATATCTCAGACAGAACATGTGTTTCAACTATTTTTGAACCTTTTCTACCATAGGAGTTCATATGGTAGAGATGCTGTCAATTACCAGTGAAAGAGTTGACTTATAGTAATTTTTAAAAATAGATGTGGGAGTAAATTTAGATTTGGTATTCAACAGAGCAGAAAATGAAAGTTTGAAACATGGAATTTAACTGAAATTTTAAAAACTATCCTAAACCCAACAGATGTTGTTATAGTATTGAGTTAATTAATGCATTGAGGAAAAAATCTTGTTCAACTCAATTTTTAACATAATTCAGAATTCTCTTACTTTTCTGTGTGTTATTTCCAGGCCTTGCGGATCTGGACTATTTTTATTCTGGAAATAAATTTCACAATTTGTAATTTTAAAAAGTTAAGCAGATAGTGCTGAAGCAGATTTTCCTTTATGAAGTTGTATTAAGCCAGCATAACATAGTTAAGTAAAGTAGTCTTTCTATTTACCTAAGTGTTAAATATAAACACTTTATATTTTGAGGATAGAGTTAAAGATTACTTGGCATAAAGGCAGTGATCCTGTTTCTAGGTCTGAGTGTGATTAACTATTTTTTGATACACATGGCTATCATTCATGTGAAAATGTTTACTCATGTTTCAAGGTTTTGGCTTCATTTAGACAGAGAAAGTTAAAAAATGCAGAGAAACATGACTGAGGTCTCAGCAATGGTGATTTTGTAGAAGCTCTTTATTTTTAGCATCAAGAGCATAGGACCAGTTTATACACTGACATTCAGCTCCACAAAACCGAAGAGCTGTTGAAGAGGAACCCTCTTTACAAGGGAACATGATTATGGATCTTTAGCCTTAGAGGTTTCTCAACATCCCCTAGCAAATCTAAGCCTCACTGATGCCAATACCATACACTTCCATGAATGATTTGAAGCACTTACCTCCTTTGCTTTCCTCCAATATCTAGTCAGTTGATAAAACCATCTGATAGTCTGTGAAGACACATTTCTTCCATGATGTATGTGCAGAACAGAAAACAATGGTCTTTATTCAAGTTTGTTTTTCATATTTTCAGCAACAGTAATTCTACTAGAATTTTACATTCATCTAACATCTTTCTCATTGCACTTAGGAACCCAGAGTGGTCTAATGAAGGTAACATTCTGCTGAGTAATATGATGTAGTATTAATTTCAGTGTTTCAAGGAAAAAAATAGTTTTATTCTTTTCCTATGAGCTCCTGACAGCATTGCACGTTGCTTCACATTTCTTTTCCCCAGGAAGAAACTAACCATTAAATATATTTATGTACTTTTGTCCAGCTACAATTCTCAGAGTTTGCCTACTGTATTATATTATTTTAAAATACTTTCCTTCACTCTATATAATAACTATATCCATTCCTATTTGCTTAAATTAGGTATGCAGAGTGAAGGGAAGATCAAAATCACTGAAAATTTCTTATTTTTACCTATCAGTTTTTCAAATGCTCAGAAGTTGAATGTAAATTTTTGAAATTCATATTCTTACCTTCAAATTCAACCTTTTTCAACAGGGTGAGAAATTAAGTCAATATTTTAATTTCTTTGATTACTGAATAAATCTATATTTGAAGTAAGCAGACGTACTAAACTGTCTTTAAAAGCTACATCACAGAATCACTAGGTTGGAAGAGACGTTCAAGATCATTGAGCACAACCCACCCCTAACATGGCACCGAGCGCCACATCCAGTACTTTTTAAACACATCTGGGGATGGTGACTCCACCAATTTCCTAGGCAGACAATTCCAGTATTTGATCACCCTTTCTGTAAAAAACTTTTTCCTAATATCCAACCTATCTCCCTTGGTGCGACTTAAGACTGTGTCCTCTCGTTC
>WAAE01016175.1:0-10150 GCA_013400495.1 Nicator chloris
CCTTCTAGAGGTTGTGAAGCCACAGTGCTCAGGAATTGGCTGCAAGCTTCCCTCTCAAAAGTTCCTGTGTAACTGACTATATGAGGCAGTGCAACAAACGGAATTACTGAAGCATGTCACAACTCCTGCTTGCGGAGAGGAGGCAAAGAGAAGAATCCCTGGAAGCTTGCAAAAGAGGCGATGGCCTGGGGAGGGGAAAAGAGCAGCACTGAAGGCACCAATGAAGCTGCCCTGACCACAACTGCTGAGGCTTTAACTGGATTTCTCTGGCTAGCTAAGGGCCCTGTGATATGGGAAGGATGTGGGAATCTGGAGGAAGTTCAGTAGACAGTAAGTGACATGTAGAAAACATAATGGGGGGCAAAAGATTGCAGGGGCAAAGAAAATAAAGTCTTTCACAATCCTCTGCTGCATGAGAATTTGCTATACAGTTTGCTTTAAAGAGTAAAGCAATCACCTTCTCTCTACCTGCTGGGGACAAGGCAAATAAACACTGGCTGAATTTACAGAAAAAAATTTCCTAATATTGACACTGAGTATAATTATCAGTCTGAAGAGTCACTGGAATAGCTTACAGATAAGACTACAGAGGTATTTAAGAAGCAAAAGCCAAAAACATGAATTCCCAAGGATGGTAGAAGGACCCTACCTGAGTTCAGGTGACCCACCTGCACACTCCACCCCTCCATGCCAAGCCAGTACAGTTCTAGCTGCCATGACTTTTTAAACACATTGCCCTGAAGCTCAATCTGGCAAATCACCTACTTCCTAGCAAGAGTGAACAACTGACCATCAAATGCTGGAACTGGGCACAGCTTGCATAACTCGGATCTTGCTTATATTCCTCTATGTCACCGTTCCCAAGAGCATTCACATTATCATTATTCAGTTTGGGATTATTTCAGGTCCTCTTCCAGATTTTCTTTTGTGGCCTTGGCACCTCTTACAGTGCACAGGTCTGTGATGCAATCCTTACATCCATGATTAAAGGTTAACATTGAACTGAGAAGTACATTACCCAAAACATTTGCTTTTCAGGCTCTCATTTTAAAAATCTCAATAAAAAAATTATCATCTAGGAAAAGCATTTCAGTGCTCTGAATATTTAGGAAAACTGTACTTCTTCCTAAAACATTATGTCTTCACTTTACACTCTTGTCATAATGTACATAGCAAAAAAACAATTAAATCCAAAATGTACAAAGCACGCACATCCTGAATAACTTTATTATTTCAGGAGGGGTGTTGAATCAATGCACAGAAGACACATCATTAGCACTTGGGTCAGTCAGGGACTCTCTGTATGTACATATATATGCACGGTACAGTTATGTAGGTATGTATATTTCAACAGCTGTCAAAATCTCTCTGCATTTCAAAGTTAAAATTTGTTAATAATTAAGGAATTCAGCTAAGCCTCAAACAACCTTCTAAGTAATTTAACAGGGTAATTTAATTCTCCTAGTTTGTCTGCCATACAGACTATGCATCTCTATATTAAAATGCTGAGGCTGTGGTAGAAAACTGAGAATACATCTGTCAGAGGAGCTATAATCACAAGAACCTTCTGTATTAAAAATATCTAATAAACTAAAGAGCTTCACAGGCACTGATGTGTACAACTTACAAAAGGCTTTCCCAGTTTCCAGAGTGACAGAAAATTAGGCACTGGCCACCAAAATAAAAAAAGTGTAAAGGCATTATTACAACTCTGTATGAGAACAAAATACCAAATTACATTGGAAAGACTACAAATGAGCATTAATGGACGTCTTCATTCTGAAATTACATGATTTTATCACTACAGAAACTAAATTCAAGAGAAACCAAATGAGCTACTAAGATATCAAAGAGCATTTTATCAGAGCTCTGTCTCTTGACTTCCAACTTCAGAGAATAGGCATAGTTGGTGTAGTCAAGTCACCAACCTCTTTTTATTTTTGCCGGTCCTGAGTGAGGGATCTGTAACATGGTTCCATGAAGTAGGGAGTCCAAAAGACTTCTCTGACCCCTGTTCAAAAGACAGACAGACTGTCATGACATAATGAGACCAGGGCACTGAAGCAAACAGAAGGTGCTATTCTGAACTAGCTCATAGAAGACTCCCACTTTAGTTACTGATTAATTCCTTGACTATTTTTGATGTCCCTTAGCAACTTTTTATTTCTAAAAGCACAAAAAAAAAAAAAGTTCCTAAAGCCTGGGAAAGCTCCACTATATTTTGTCCTTAAGAAGCAATCATTCCCACACCTCTTAAAAAGGCAAGTTCTTTAGAACAATTAATATTTTTGTAAATGTATTCTATACAAAAGAAAATAATATGAGTCTGAACCTAGAGTTCAGAGGAAATGACATGATATTTGAAATGGAAGTGAGTCAAGAAACTGTCAGCTGTAAGCATTATTTTTAGACATTTTTTGGTGTGCTTAAAAATAAGATGAAAGAAGAAACAGAAGATCTTGTGATCAAGATGCCAACGTAAAAACAAGAAGAACGTATGGATTAACATTTTTATCTAAAGTAGAAAACCCGAAAACTATTCTTACCAATCTGCAGGTATTCCAACTAAAAGAAACTGACTAAAGTAAAGTTGAATTTTTTTGTCAAAATTCATATTTGAAAAAGAGATATACTGGTAATTCAGCTGTAAGACAGTAGATATGAATAAAATCTGAATAGAAAAAACCACCTTCAACAAAAGGTAGCCTTCAGATTGTGCTTCGGGGCTCACCATTGCTGGAACATTCAGAGCCTTATCAGAAGATTGTCTCTTGGGGCTCTGTCAAAATACTGCCATTTTAAATGCACTTCAACCATACCTGTCTGTTTTAAACATGCATTAATAAAAGAGGAGGGCCAAGCAAATGTCAGAAGTATATCTCATCACCAGGCTGGAGATGCAGCACCGTAAAGAACTATTAATTGACTAACCTGTTAATTTAGACCTGCTGCATTTTTCTCTCTGTCCTAGTAAGTTCCTTCACTGGTCTGCTACTCTCTTTGTCATTCTTTGCCACAAACTCTTCGTCACTCCTCACTTGCTGGGTTGGCAAAAATCATCATGTACATTGGCAATAAATATTCTAATTTACACAAACTTCTCCAGTTTCAAGTACTTATATTTATTGTATTTGGAGTGGTATGTAGGGTGTGACCTACAATGTGATTTATAAAGTCTCAGAAACAGTTTTCTTTTTAAAAATACAGCCAAAATCAATCTGATTTGAGCTGTATTAACTCAGGTGTCAAACTGATACATTCATTTGAATTTATCTCCCTTTAGGTAACACAATTGAAAAATTGTCAAAATGAGAGTTCATTTTAGCAGTAATGTGGATGATGTGATAGCAATGTTAAATATGGTGAAGGTAGTAAAAAATTTTATTACCCAAAACTTTTACTTAGAATGGCATGAAACCAGCAGCACATCAACAATGCTCACAGGATTCTAGAAGACTAATTGGATCTTGGACATTTATAAATCATCTTCATGGTAAGAGGGATGTTTACATGGAAGAACTTACTCTTCTGCAGTTCAAATACTATTCAGAAGAAGAATGGACATCTGGGATGGGAGAAACCTGGAGCAATAAAACAGTTGATATAAAAAGTAGCAGCATATTACAAGATTTAGGAGTAACAACAATGAAGACGTTTGCAGCCAGGAGAGCAGGACTGCTTTTGTAACAGGTCCAGTTGTGTCATTTGCTGATAGCTGATTAGAAAAGGGGATAAGAGTAACTCCTCCAGAGCACAAAAGTTGCTTTGCTACCCTGGAGGTGGTCCCAGGCCACACTGGGGTCCTGCTTGCACACACAGGGTCTCACCTTGAGTGCAACCATGTGGTGGATCTCAAGACCCGGTCACAGCTCTCCCTCCACATCTGACACAGCTCCTCTGCTCAGGAGGAGATATTCCAGGGTCATTTTCTTTCTCCTGTGATGGGAATCATAAAAGCACAGAAAAAGGCGTGCACAAGTCTCTCTGTCAGTCAGGACATTTCCTTCATCCATCATAAAAAGATGTAAGGACTGAAAAGATTAAGCATGAGAGGGAAATCTGCCTTAAGGAAGAAAGCTAAACTTATTCTCCCTAAAACTCAGAGGGCAGCCATTGTGCAACACAATGTAAGTGCTAATCCTTTAGTCCATCTTAGAAAGGGGAGACTAGCAAATTGGAGTCACTAGTGAAAAACATCTTGGCTGCATATTTCTGTTTAATTATTTTTAGTTTAAGGTTGAAAAGTGAAGTAATACTCCTATTCATAGCTTGAAAACAATTTTATATGGTTTCTTGTTTCATTGCTTGTTGGGTCTTTTTCCAAATCAGAGAGGTCTATATTGACAAAGTTTCCAGTTCTGTTGTACATGGAGCAAAGGAGGATGCAGAGTTCAGATCTCCAAAGTATTGGTCCTCATCTATAGCAGCACAAGGGGGTCCTGCAATTCTATTGAGTGACTTTGCTTCTAGTTAGAATGCCAGACAGCTGGTCCTAGCTGTCCAAACTGTTGGATCAATCCAATCTTTTTGAAAAGATCGATCTGACAGTTCAAATACCATTGTCACTACTGAGTATAGATTATAAAATGTTGAAACTGTCAGAGTATTAAATCGTTTTTTCATCAAATAATGCAATTCCCCATCCTGGATCCCATTAAGTCTTTTCTCTTCAGTTCTACCACACAGATTGTTGCTGCTCAGGAACCAACAGTTTCGCTGGATTATTATTATTTGTGTTTTGCCTTTGCAAAATCTCATCAAAGACTTCTGTAGAGTATCCAGCCCTCCTGAAAATGGCCTAATCTGAAACACAGTGGATATATAAAGAGCTCCATGAAAAGTAAGGCACTTTGACCAGGGCCCTCTCCAAATCAGGACTGGGCCCTCACTGGTTCTTTAACTTGCAGCACGTCTCTCCTCATTCCTTTGGCTGAGCATAGAGAGAGTAATCACCTCTCTTCTGTCAAACTTAGGATGTCACAGAAGCAGTTGCTTTTGTTGTAATTCAGAAATAGTTCTTGTCAAGGTCAAAGGTATGACCCTGGCATAAAAATGTATACTTTTTTTTCAACTGGAACATAAATTCAGACTGAATATTTGATGTATATTTTTGTAATATTTTTCTATGATACTAAACTTTAATTACAGAACAAGGAAAATCAAATAACCTGTCCTTATGTGAGCTGGAAATCACTAACTCCAGAAAGTTAATTCATTTATACAAGCCAGTATCAAATGTTTTTCTTATTATCTCTTGCTTTAGAAAACGCAAATCCCTACCAATAAAACATCATCCCAACACTATTACAGAATCATCTCAATTTATGCATATGCACTACTCCAGAAGCATGTGCAGACTCATGAGCAAAACCTTCAGAACTCAACAGCTGTCTTGAAGAAT
This sequence comes from Nicator chloris, assembly GCA_013400495.1. NCBI lineage: Eukaryota > Metazoa > Chordata > Aves > Passeriformes > Pycnonotidae > Nicator > Nicator chloris. Next base: position 5,402 of record WAAE01016175.1, read on the forward strand.
TTTGTAGCAAAACCAGATGTTTCATAAACACAGTGAATACCAAAGAGAATTTCTTCCCTGTTAGTCTGCTTATGAAATTTTTATTTGACATAACACTACCCTCCTGGCAGGCTGATTACCACCTATTATGTTTTGTGATGACCTGTCAGTGAAATTTTGCCAGTTTTTCCCATATTTTTTCTGCTGTAACACACTTGATGCTATATGCCTGCTGAGCACATTTCTTCAACATTTACTGGCTAATTCCTCCATTTTCAACTTGGGTTTTTCTTTCCCAAACGTCTCCTGATAATTACATTTCCAAAGGCACTTTTACGCTATTTGCTACAGATATTTATTCATGTGCCTAAATCATATGCTGGTGAAATAATTCCAGTAATTACTAACACAGGGTTTACATACAGAGAAGAAATTTGAACTTTCACATCCTTGGGGAAGGAAGGTACTGAGAGATGTGTGTACAGGTAACTTACCTGTCAAATAGTTCTCCACCAGTAACCAATTCCAGAACAAGACTGATTTCTGTAGGTGTCTCAAATATCTCCTTCAGTTTTATCTGGTAAAAGATAACAGAATATATTTCTTTTGCTTATTTGACTTCTTGCTGAGCACATCTGAAGGTCAACAATAGAACACAGACCACAGCTGGGAAAGTTACTTTTGTTCTCTCCCAATTTTTTTGCTAGCTTTTTTTCTTTTTTTGTACTCTTTTGGTTATTCTCATACCTCAGTAACATCTGTGAAATACAGGACTTTAAGATGCCATCTGCCAATCTCTCAGAGAAACTAAAAAGTAAGACCTTTCCTACCCTCCCAGGACTGAAAACACTAACTTCTACTTTCATTTACAGAACTTCTTTTACACAGTTTCTCACTCAAGTCTGTAAGAACATCAATGTTTTATCTTAAAATGGAAATATAACTCCACAGAGTTTTAATCCAGATGTGTACAGGTGAACCACAACAGTCTTCTCTCACAAACAGAAAGAGTATTAAAAAGCAAGGAAATAAATGTGGAGTGAAAGAACATGGCTAAACTTACAATGTTGGGATGAGAAAGGCGAAGAAGAACTCCAATTTCGGTGCGAACAATTTTCTTGTCTACCTGATTAAAAGTGGGGAGGGAAAAGGGAAAAATTATTTCCATGTTCAGCATAGAAATATCTGGATGAATCATAGGATGCTATGTTGTTGTATTGTGTTATGTTGGTTTGTATTGTGTTGTGTTGATATGTTCCTTTCTCCCCAAAGTTAATGGTTTGTTCCCCAGCTATGTCCACCCTGTCGAATGTCAATCTTCCCTACCTCTACCTTTGTTCCTGACCCTTCCCTGCCACTCTTGTTTCTCCTCCCCTTGGGCTGTGTCAGTCATCTTGACCCTTCTCCCCTTCATCTAGAAGGTTCCTGGGAGGGCATCAAGTGATTGGCCAGGGACTGGCAGTCCCTCCCCAGGTCTCTCCTGAATGGCCCTTCTCTCTGTTCCTCACCTCTCCACTCCCCTCTTCCCTGGTTGGCTGGTAGCCAGACTTTCCCCTACTCTCCACCCCCGTTTATAAGTTGTTGCAACCCCTTGTTCTGGGTCCTTTGTCTGTGGATCCCCTGGGTGAAGGAGCTTCTCCAATAAACTCAGATTGTACCCTTTCAAAGGATCGCCTCTCATTTCGTCACCGCTCTTCCAAAGGTCTCTCCTGCAAGGGCTTAGTGCCCTTAACCTCAGCCTAGCACCTCTTAGCCTACTGTGGTGAGGGTGCAGGGCAGTGGTCCCTCAGCTGTCTGCGGTGCCACCGAGCTAGCTGGGGTGGTAAACCTGCTTGACAGAGGGTCTGCAAGGAGGACACCGCAGCACTATATATGAATAGCACTTCTAGATCTCCCGGAAGAGTGAGGTAATGTGAGACACACAAATCAAACATACTGTAAAGAGAAATTTTCCATTAACGCAAGACAGATACTGTAATAGAGAAATGTCCATATCCAGCAAAATGATTACAAATATACATGTGAGTCACACAAGAAGTACAATACAGGAAAGATATCTGAAAAAGGTGGGAAAATTTCTATTTTTACTCAAGTTCTGACCTTGTCTATTGTTACTTATGTTTGTTGAGTTTATGCTAGGATAACTTTCTTTTGACACACTGTCCAGCAGATGTGCTGGAAAAGGTTTTTGCATGTAGGATGTGCATATCAAAGTAGTGCAACTTACTGCTTAGAACAAAAAAATGATGCAAAGGTCAAATACCTCCAGCCACAGAGTATAAAGTTTAACCTCAATTTGCTCCAATTATCTCTGACAGAGTGTTCTATTAATTCAAGTTATTGGTTAAACCTCTGAGAAGATTACCCCTTCCCTTTTCAAACTGTTGTCTTCAACAATCCAGATACAACTTATGTTCTTGGGGGACATCAGTCATTTCTCACAAGACATGCAGAGCTAGGGAATATTTCATTCAGGAAAGAAAACTGCAGCTCTCCTGGAACCAGAATGCTTAAGCAAGCAAAAATGGACAATGTTTATAAGCAAATTATGAAACTTTTTATGTTTCTGTGTTGCAGAGACACACTAGATTCACCACACGGACTCTGACTTGAGGTCTACCAAGAGGACTAACTTTATTACATCAGTGACTCCATATATATAGTGTAGCAAGCAGACCAGTGTGATTGGTAAGCAAGGTCAACACCTCTCCAACCACACTGGTCAAGACAGGTGTCTATCAAAAGAACTCCACCCCCATGAAAGAATGTAAACTAACCATAGTTTACAGAATTGTGCGTGAGAAAGGAATTTCTCAAAGGTAAACATCGGAAGGCTGAAAAAGCATGGCCACATTTCTAAGGCAATTAATACACTTATAATGAAACTACCTGGTCTGCAAATATTTTCCCAAACCCTAGAGAAGTCCTACGCTGATGACTCAGGGTTCCAAAATGAATAAGTGTCAGTAAGTCACTGTGTGGTTCAAGATTGATGACATACATCACATCAAGCAGAAAATTTTGAGACGGACTTGCACTGCATTTTTTAGTGGAGGCTTTTTATCAAAGGCAAGTTTTGGTTTTTTACATCCAATGGGAAATGAATGGCAGTCATAATATATAAACCTTTAAAGGGGACATAAAATTACCTTCAAATTCTTAGTGAAGAAGACACATGGGGGTTTTTTATCACCTGAAAGAAGAGAGCTACTTCTCAGTAATTAATTTTTTTTCTGGCATAAACAAAATCCAAGTATCCATTACATTCAGAACTACTGGATAAGCAGAATTTGATTCTCCCCCTGTGTCAGTCAGGGACGATTCCAGCTTAGTAATGCCACAGTTCTCTTACAGAGGTGTAAATAAGTAGTGAACTAGAGCCCTCGGGGCTTACTTAAAACTTACTGACATTCAATTTCTTCTAGTGGCTCTGCCAGGAAGCAAAATGAAACAAGAAAAACAAACTTTGAACAAATTCAGTGCATGTAAGAAGGGGCAGAAATCAAACATTGAAGAGGAATGAAATATTCCATTATTTGAACACCTAATTGAAGGTAAATAATATAGCCAATAACAAAATCTTCATGGATAAATGTCATGGTTTGAAACTGTTTGCCAAGCATTTCTCCACCAATTTGTCCTGGTTTAACTATTTTCCCATCTGTGAGAACATGACCAGGCAGAACAAAGGCAAAACAATCCCATCTTATCAATTACAAAGATAGTTTTATTCACACACACACAGAGAAAAAGAAGAAAAACAAACCATGAAAATGTCAAAAAGCACTTTCCCTCCTTCCAACAATCTAAACTCAATTCTCACACACTCATGTCAAATGTCCCAAACCCCCCACAGCCTGCCTGCAAATGCTGCAAAGGGGTCCATCTCTCAGTCTCTTGGGATACCATTTAAAATGCTTATCCAGCATTCAGTGATTCACTCAGTCCACACTGCAAACAGATATAGCACTTCAAAAACTACTAAGAAATAGTCCATTTTCTTCCATGAAGCCTTCTTCCTCTTCTGTCTCTCGGTCTTCAGCAGTATCTCTCCAAAGGAGGGGAAAGGGTTAATATCTTGTCTCAGTTCTCCTGCAGATGATGTCAGCTGCGGCAGTGGAGGACCAGGGCAAGGCCCTGCTCCACACTGCTGCCGGCTACCGCCGGGAACTTGGAGACTGAGGCCAGGGAAAAACTCGAAGCCTCGCTCCACCCTGCTGGCAGGGAGCTCCCTGGGACCCTCCAGACTGCTGCCACATCCCGTTCAGAGTGGAGCAGCTCCCGCTGCAGCTGAGCCACCATCTCCCTCCCCCCCCTCCCCTCTGCCAGCAACAGGGAGGGGGGAAGAAAGGGAGGGCCCTCTGCCATCCCGGCCGGCCTCACCACCCCCTCCACGGGAGACGGGCCGCGAGGGCCCAGCCTGGCCTGGGCCAATGCCCCAGCCCATGGCATGGCCCCACTGTTATCTTGCGGGCGGCCGAGAGGAAAAAGCGTTTGGTGCATTGGCCGGGAAACCCTGATTGATTTTGAGATAACTGTGAGGTGATGATCACAGATCAAAGGCAAAACAAGTGTTAGTTAAGTACCTAGGGGTGGTAGTACTTTGTTTTAAGTAGAAATGGTATGTTATATGTAATTGTAACAGTGTGTGTGTTCACGATACGTAGGGGTGGAATGTGGTGGTTTTACTTGGTTTGGAAAGGTGGTTCTTTCCCACAGGAAGTTTTAATACGTGTCGTGATCACAACACACTAGAGGGAGTTTAAAAGA
>WAAE01016176.1:4621-28075 GCA_013400495.1 Nicator chloris
TGGCTGAGGTGGCAGGGGCTGGCTGAGGTGGCAGGGGATGGCTGAGGTGGCAGGGGGTGGCTGAGGTGGCAGAGGCTGGCTGAGGTGGCAGGGGATGGCTGGGGTGGCAGGGGCTGGCTGAGGTGGCAGGGCGTGGCTGGGGTGGCAGGGCTGTGACACGTGGCCCCAGGACAGGTGGAAAGGGTTGGTTTGTGCTGTCACACGAAGATGATGCTGAGGGGCTGGAGATCGTGGCCCTGTTGGAAGCCATTTAGGGAACGACACCAAAGAAACAACAAGGCTCCAGGTGGGGTATGAGGAAAAAATGCCAACAAAGCATTAGCTCTCACTCCATCAGGTCCCAGAGTGACCACGTTTCCCAAAATATCTGCTGTCCCCAAGTCACAGAGCTGCCTGCAGAATGAGCATTCCCAGTCCACGATCTTCCATTCAGCTCCCTCATCTGCACAGCAAAGAGCCGTCAGGAGAATGCTCCCTCAACATTTAATTGTGTGGAATTCTATTTACCTAAAACTTCTCACCAAGCAGATCTCAGTTCTGAGACCTGCTCCTCCAGGAGAGGAAATGAGAAGTGGAGCATATTAAGATCAATCTGAGAACCATCAGTGTTGTGCAAATCGGACAGTCCGTGCCTCAGTTTGGGATATTGCCTGCTTTGTGCACAAGTGAGGGAAGAATTGATGATAACAACTTTCATCTAATGCAAAAAGAGAAGAATAGATCACTATGGTAGCTGAGGGGGGAAGAGAGGTGGGAAAAGCAATAGAAATGGAAGGAAATAAATTAACCAGTAGCCGAATTTTTCACATTTGCGTATCAGCAAAAAGGAAAACTAAACGAGAAAATTTGACTCATTCAGAGCAGACAATGTTTTACTTGTTCTTAAAGGCATCTCAGGGAATGAATGCAAACTGAGAGGGAGATGTATGCAAATTCATGCAAATTCATCTGCAAATCAGCACATACCATCAGTCTCTTGGCACGTTCCCAGCGTCTCTGTGCCGGAGGGACGAGGAGGGGCTGGGTGGGATGAGGGGCACTGGAAGTGTTGTGGTCCCTCCCAGCAGGACCCACAGCCCCTGACGACATTGGCTGCACTGGGGTCATTTTCCTGCTGCCCTTTTCTCCCTCCTGCACCATCAGCATCTCCTCCCTCTGCCCAGGGAAAGCTGGAGCACAGGAACAAGGCAGGGACCGACACCTGCAGTTCAATTTACTGCCCATCGTGATCCTTCCTCCAAAAATTTTGCCTCTGAGTGAACAGAAATCTGTATTTTGGCTTGCCCGAGCCCTCCTCAGAAGTGTCTGTGTTTGTATTCTCACACTGATGTTTCCTTGTACTTTAGACTTCTCTGTATTTAAGGAGTCACCTCTTCTGTTTGCCAGCATCGTTCCTCACACCCACGCAAAGAAACGCTCAGAGTTGTTTCTTCTTTGCTTTTCTTTCCAGATCACTTTTTTTAAAATATTCTGTCAGAATGAAACATTTATGAGTGTTCTTCATTATGGGCTTCATCCTTATCTCCTGAGACCAGTGGTCTTTACTGACATCCAAACAGTAGGACTAAATTATTTCTCTTTCTTCCAAAGGAATATGGCAATTTATTGTGAGCTTTGGGGGTATTTTGTAGGGGATTTTTTTTTCTTCCATCTGTTTTGTTAAAACAGCTTTGTATGAATTGTTCTGGGAAAGCAAAGTATTCAAATTAAAATTCAAGTATTAAGTTACTCATCATTTACCAATAAATCAAATCCACCAAGATGCATTTTTTAAGCAGTCTCTGTCAGTACCAACACCCAGCTTTGAAGGCCATCTGAACATCTTCCCAATTCTTTCCACCATCCCATCCTTACCTGTTGTGCTCCTAATAGAATTTTGTCTATTAGGACAGGAAAAGGGACTGGAAGTAGCACAGAGCAGAAACCAGGATTTATAGTTGCAGTCAAATCTTGGACTTGACAGTCTTGGAGGTCTTTTCAAACTTTAATAATTCTGCAGTTCTATAAAGTAATAAGCACATTTTTAGGGCTAGATTTTTATATAGCCCCATAGACATACATTTTATATGTGCATTTTCTATTTTTGGGGCTGTATTTTTAATAAATATGCTGTCACACATTTAGGAGCTCCACAAATAAAGGAATAACGTGCAGCTGGGTTTATGTGTAGAATCAAATGCCAGGAGAGGTTGTCCAGAGAGGTTGTGGAGTCTCTGTCCTTGGAGGGTTTTGAGGCAGAACTGGAACAAGCTTTGAGAAATCCTTTCTGACCTCATATCTGACCCTGCTTTGAGCTGGAGGTTGGAGCAGAGACATCTCAAGCCCCTCCAACAAATTTCCCTATAAATTTGTGAACTGGAATATTTCCCCAGGCAAGCTGTGCTTGAGCCTATGAAATGTGTGATTCGAAGGTGTATTCCCCAAGTCTCAAAGTTTAATCCAACACTGTTCCTCTGCCACAAGCCAATGGACAATCATTCCCAAAACTCCCAGTGGGCCCCAAAATCCCAATCCCCCTCACAGAATCACAGAATTTCTGGGTTGGAAGAGACCTTCAAGATCATCGAGTCCAACCATGTTCTTACACCTCAACTAGATCATGGCACCCAGTGCCACATCCAGTCTGTTTTTAAACACATCCAGGGATGGGGACTCCACCACCTCCCTGGCCAGACCATTCCAATACTTTATCACTCTTACTGTGAAAAATTTTTTCCTAATATCCAGCCTATATCTCCCTTGAGGCATCTTGAGACTGAGTCCTCTTGTTCTGTCCGTTGTTGTCCCTCCAAGGCTGTCAGGTTGTTAACTCTGTGCTTTGGGTAGCACAGGCATGAACTACCTGTGTCACCAGGCTGCTCACAGATGCCAAGGGAAGGTGTCAGCCAGGCTCTCCTGGTGGCTCACACGTGCCTTGGAACAAATTTTAAGTCTGCCCCATCTTTGGAAATGCCTGTGAGTTCCCAGACCAAGAGGCACAATCCTCCCTGCTCCTGCCCCACCCTGAGATATCAATACAGCCTTTAAGTGCCTGGAGGTGGAGTCCAGATCCAAGCCCACTGCGTTGTCTGTCATGGAATCACAGACTCCCCTGGGCTGGAGAGAACTCTGCTTCCAACCCCACTGCATGGGCAGGGATGCCAGCCAGCAGATCAGACAAATCATCCAGGTACAGCTACTTTTAGATGATGGAGGGTGACAAATATCAGCAATTTTTAAATTAAAGGGTTCTATTCTTTCACTTCCCCTTCCCCTGTACTGGTTCTGTCCAGAACTGCACAGCTTCCATTTAAACCCATTGTTCAAATTCTCTCATCTGGTGGTCCCTGGGACATTATTTCCAAACCCTGGAAGTGTCCAAGGCCAGGTTGGATGGGGCTTGGAGCAACCTGGTCTAGTGGAAGGTGTCCCTGCCCTGGGCAGGAGGTAGAACACTTTAAGATCCCTCCCAACCCAAACCATTCTGACTTTATGATTTGATGATATTTAAAGTTACCTCCCAAGCCAGCCTGTGTGATCCCCAGCCAGAGTCTGTGTAAGCCCCAGCTCTGAGTGCTGTACAGTGCTGCAGACAGCTGGGAAGTCAGGGGACTGAGGAGGTGATCCTCAGTCCTCCACGGCTGAGGATCACTCTGTGACTGGGCTCCTCTTCCCTCTGCACCCAGTTTTCTGTGTTTCTGATATTTTGAACATGTGCACACAACAAGCTTGGCATGGACAGGTTGGAGTTACTCTTTGTTAGACAGGTGAAGCACAAGGAATCAGCAGGAGTCTCACAAACACTCCATATGCTGCTCCTGAGGGTTTGGATGTGGTATCAACACCTTTACTGGCTTAGGAAAGAGAGGATAACCTTGCTGGGGCTGTGAGTGCCAGGACAGCCCAGTGAGGTCAGTGGCACTTTGTGACAGGCTGCAGAGGAGCCCAGCACTGCTCTGGGACCTCAGGAACTGAGCTTCACATCTCAGCACTCAGCCACCCTGAGTTCATGGTTTATTTCCTTCCCATATTTCAATAGAAATTGATATGACCAAATTTACCATAAATAAGGAGAGCAAATTCAAGAGAAATTATTAAAAAAAAAAAGTGGAAAGGGCCATATTAACCATAAATCAAGATAATTTCATTAATCACAGAGTTCCAGAATGGTTGGATTGGAAGGAATCTTAAAGGTTGAATTGTTCCACCCCCCTTCCACTAGACCAGGTGGCTCCAGGCTCTCTCCAACCTCACCTTAGAAACTTGTTAATTGTGGAGGTTACTCTGAAGCTTGGGGAAGAGCTCAAACAGAGCCAAAGCTGGCTCCTGAGGGCTGGCTACTCCTGGCTATATTTTGGGAGCTGTGGGAGGTGTACCAGGGTCTCAGTCATGCGAACTGCTGCTCAGAGGTTCTCCCCAAATTTGATAAGTGTTTGTGCCCCCTGCATCAGGCAGCACAGGCATCTCTGGGCACCCAGCCTGCCTCTGCCCTGGCCCTGGCCCATGGAAAGCCTGGTGTAAAAGCAAGTCCATGTCACTGGGCTGTGCAGCCCTCCTCTCCTCCGTGCCTCAGTTTCTCCCATGTCCAGCAGGATGGACACGGAACAATGGTGTTCCCCCTCTTCCTGGGCTGGGAGCCAGGAGCTGCCACTGCTTGGAGTGCTTCATTAGCACATTCAGGCCATCCCCTGGGCAAGGCAATAGGATTTGAAGTCTTGTCCCTGAAGGCCAGACCAAGGGGACACAGCAGTCACTGGCTCTCTCATCAGCAATTCATCTTCCTTAAGGAACCTTCCAAAGAGCCCAAGTGGTACAAAACCAGTTCATAGAGCCAGAGAATGCCCTGAGTTGGAAGGGATCCACAAGGATCATTGAGTCCAACCCCTGGACAACCCCAGGAACCTCACCATGCTGTCAGAAGACCAGATGACTTTGTGAGTTTCCAAGACCTTACAGGAAAGAGCCTTATGTAGCCTGGTGTGACCTCAGAGCTGACCCTTGAGTTGTAGGTTGGACTAAATCACTTCCTGACCTCAGGACATCCTTCCATTCTGAAGAACATCCTAGGAAAAAAGAAATTAAAAAGCCCAGGCACAGCTCAGGGAGGTGCAGTGCCTCCCTCACACTGTTCCAGGACATGAGTAAGTTCATCTTACCTCTGAAGCAAAAGGAATTTTCTTCTCTGGACTGAAAAGACCATTCCTTTAACAACCTGACACCTGCAGCATTTGTCCAGAGCTGCAGCTGTAAATCTGCTGTGACAGCTCAGCACAAGGGGGAGGTCTTGTCCTACCTTCCACTGCTCCAGAGGTGCTCAGCACACACCTCAGAGGTGCTGGGGTCTCCTGGGGTGGGTCTGGGAGCTGAAACCCCTTGCAGAAAGGTGGACAAGCACAGGAGATACTGGGGGAGCTGGGACTGGGCTCAGGGAAGAGCAGGGAAGGTGGGAAGATGAACAGGAGGAGAGGATGCCTCCCCTTGTCAGTGGCAGGAGCTGCTCCACTGGCTGGATTGCCCTTGTTCCATCCTCTTTCCTCTCTGCTTGGTGGGTTAATTATTGGGGTCTGGAGTGGATCACCCAGCTCCAGTGGATCACCCCAGCTGCACCCACAGTCTGCTCTGGCACTGGCACCACCTCAAACACCATCACTGCTCTGGCCCTGGTCCCAGCAGAATCTGGGCTGCCCTGCACTGTCCCTGTCCTGTCCCTGCGCTGTCCCTGTCCTGTCCCTGTCCTGTCCCTGCACTGTCCCTGTCCTGTCCCTGCACTGTCCCTGTCCTGTCCCTGCACTGTCCCTGCACTGTCCCTGTCCTGTCCCTGCGCTGTCCCTGTCCTGTCCCTGTCCTCTCCCTGTCCTCTCCCTGCACTGTCCCTGTCCTCTCCCTGCACTGTCCCTGTCCTGTCCCTGCGCTGTCCCTGTCCTGTCCCTGCACTGTCCCTGCACAGTCACGGGGGACCTTGTTTGTTCTCAACAGCACAGATGACAAAGCAGCTGCCTGGGTCAGCCCTGCTCCTCGACAGGGCCTGCTGGACTCTGGGGACAGAGCAGGTGAATTTAACATCCCAACTCAGGGGATAAAGACAAGTCAGCCTCCTTCAGTCACACTGTGATGACAGACTATCCTTCTGCCCCATGCAGCTCACTGAGCACCTGACACCAGAAGCCAGCTCCAGCTCTGGGCTTGTTCTGAGCCCTCAGCCTGCTTTTTTCCCAGTGGGACAGCCCTGGCCTCCTGTTCACCCATGATCTGACATCATTTCTCCCCCACTCCTGCCTCCCCTGCTGTCCTGCTGTGCCCCATGTCCATACCCTGATGCTCAAGTCATGTCCTTTACCCTCAGACAAGTAATTGCACCCAGTGACACATGAAGAGCTGTTTTGTTCTCCATTTACCTCCAGAAATTGAGAGATTTTCATCCCTGGGCTAAACTGGCACTTTGCTATCAGAGCTCCCCCACAGCTGCTGGGCTCTGCACGGACCCAGGGGAGCACAGAGAGAGGTTTTGGGCTTTAGCCCAAGTCTGCAGTGAGGGGTTTGTACCGGTGTGGCCCACAGTGGTGTGTGGAACGTGTCCCTGTGCACGTTCAGAGCAGTGGCACCGTCCTCCCAACCCGGCTGGTGCTGCCCGGCTGCCCCACGGCGCAGGAGGAGTTAATGGAAACTGCTGGATTAAAATCATGACATTGTCACTGGCAATCCCTGCTGTTAGCCACGGGGAAGGGCCTGGTCTGCAGCTCCCTGACAATGAAATGAAGGGTAATTTCATCCACTCACCTGCTGCTGACCTATTTAAAGGACCCGGAGCAGGGCAGAGCAGGGCACTGCTGCCTCGGGGTCCTGCTGCAGGTGACACACCCTGGGGCCACCTCTTTGGGGACACAGGGCACCCACAGCACCCTCTGGGTGTGGGCAGCCTGAGCAGGCAGCTGGTGCTGCTGGCATGGCCTGGGCAGGCTCTGTGCTGGGGTGCCCGGGGAGGGGAGGAGCTGCACAAAGCCAGCACAGAGCCCCTCCTGTGCTTTAGGGAGCCCTGTGCCTCCTCCCTCTGCTGCTGCCCAGATACCCCAGCCTCCTGTGGCCTGAGGAAGGGGAAGCTTCCCTCTGCTCATTGCCACTGGAGCTTTCCAAAGTGGGCTTTTAAGACTTGAATTAACTCTTCTTTGTTGCAGTGGTTTGGTTTGCACAGCCCATGGCTGCAGTGGTGAGCTGCATGCTGGGGTCTCCTTGGTTTGGAGGCCAGGCTGGGAGGCAGCCAGATACCAGCTCCAGCATCCTGGGTGTTTTTTTCAGAGGATGTGGCTCTGCTGAGAGGAAGCACAATGTGCTGAAGGCCTTTCCTGGGGTCACGCTGGTCCCCAGCAGGGATTGCCTGGCTTGGCTGGTGACTCTTCAGGGAGACACAGAGCTCAAGCCTCCCATCCACTCTGCAGAAGATGTAAAATAATATTAGAATGTTATTGTATCTGTTATAATAGTCAGTCTTTTCCAGCTCTTGGAGTCCCTTGGTGACTATGGGAGAAATGCTGCTTTCATAAAAGAAATTCAGGAAGCTTTTGCAGCCCCACTGGCACAGGAAAAAGCAGTGGATGCAATCCCAAGGGCTCCAAAAGGCAGCTGCAGGGGGAAAATGCCTAAAACCTTCAGGACCCTAAGCCACTCATGGCCAGGCATGAATCCACCTGTATCTTCTCTGCTGGTTGCCCTCAGCCCTCTGCAGGGTTTCTCTTATTCATGCACACCTTCCCCTCAGGCTCCCATCTCCCTCCCCCCCTGGAGCCTCTCTAACCATTTTCTCTCCACCCCAGCAAGCTGATTTTCCCTTTTCCCAGGCCACTCCAGAGCTCCAAACCCCTCTGGTGTCCCCCCCACTGGAGACAGGGTGGGGAAGGCAGCCTGGGGGAGGCAGGACAAAGGACTAACAGGGTGGGTGATGCTGGGCACGTCCAGGGTGACGCCACCACCTGTCACAGGGACATCTGAGACCATTTCCAGTGTTAACTCATCCTGGCTGGAGATGGGCAGGGTCTTACCAAGCTCAGCCTTATTGTGTCCAAGGAAGCTCAAAGAAACCCACTGCTGGCCATGGCAGGGGTGATGGAGCTGCTGGGTGGGTGGAAATCATGGAAATAATTAATTAACTAATTAAGAATTCCAATCATTAAGGTTGGGAAAGCTCTCTAAGGTCTCCAAGCTCAACTGTCAAGCCAGCACTGCCAGGTCCATTCCTAAACCCCCTCCCCAGCTGCCACATTCACATGGTTTTGAACCTCTGCAGGGATGTGACTCCACCACTGCCCTGGGCAGCTGTGCCAGTGCCTGACCACCCTTCCTATCAGGAATTTTACCTACCATCCAACCTACAGCTCCCATGGCACAGCTTGAGGCCATTCCCTCTATTCCTGTCACTTGTTACCTGGGAGCAGAGCCCAACCCTCACCTGGCTCTGCCCTCCTTGACGTTGACAAAACTGCATGAAAAGGCCTTTGCAGTGGCAAGCTGTGCATTTCCTTAAATTGATGGAGAAGGAAATGGGGAGAGCCAGCTGGACAAAGATCAGGGGGACAGGGCTGAGTGGGGCTGCACCAGGGCCCCCTGATGGATCCAGGGCAAGGTCACTGGGATGGGCAGAGCTGGAGAGGTGTGTACATGAGGGGAGAACTCACTGCACCTTCCACATCACTGGCATGGGCAGAGCTGGAGAAGTGTGCACACGAGGGGAGAACTCACTGCACCTTCCACATCACTGGGATGGGCAGAGCTGGAGAGGTGTGCACATGGGGGGAGAACTCACTGCACATTCCACATCACTGGGATGGACAGAGCTGGAGAAGTGTGCACACGGGGGGAGAACTCACTGCACCTTCCACATCACTGGGATGGACAGAGCTGGAGAAGTGTGCACACGACGGAGAACTCACTGCACCTTCCACATCACTGGGATGGACAGAGCTGGAGAAGTGTGCACACGAGGGGAGAACTCACTGCACCTTCCACTGCCTGAAAGGGCTGGAGACAAGATGGAGCCAGGTTTGGATGTGCACAGAAGGGACAGTGGCAATGGGCTAAGGCTGCCCAGAGCAGCTGTGGCTGCCCCTGGATCCCTGGGATTGTCCAAGGTCAGGTTGGATGGGGCTTGGAGCAGCCTGGGGTAGTGGAAGGTGTCCCTGCCCATGGCAGGAGGAGATGAAATGAGCTTTAAGGCCCCTTCCAACCCAAACCAGTGGGGGATTCTGGGGTTCTGTACACTGTACAATGGGACACACAGCAAAACTTCCTCAGCTTGAAAGTGGACAAGCACAAGCACAGGGTGCCAAAAGTCTCTGCTGCAGACCACGTGAAGCGAGCCCTGTCCTTGAAAACAGATTTTCCTTTTTTTTTCTTGTGAGGAAGATTAATACCTTTCCATTTTTAAAACACATAAAGGATTGCTGCATGTTCACTTGACTCCATGAAAAAGAATAAAAAAATATATTTTAAAACTCCAGTATTTTGAAATAGTTAAAAACTATTCTGCCAGGCCAGGCTGGGTCATTTTAACACCCTTGAGATCCTGTGTGTTTTCCTGCTTACCTGCAGTGGGAAATCACCATTTCCAAGGGCCTTTGCTGGAGGCACGGGGTGGATTACCAGGCCTGTGTCCTTCGTTTAGGAATAGTAGCCATTAAACTCCTTGTTGCTATGGGGCTGCGGTTTCCAGAGGCGATCCCCATTATCGGAGAGCTGGCTGCTGGCACGCAGTTAATGAGAGAGCTTTGAAACAGCTCAGTGAAAACCCAGCTCCCTGCAGGCTTCAGAGCAGCTCTGAAAGAGGAGAGGGAGCCAAAGCTGGGTCCAGCTGTGCCAGCCCCAGTGAGGGGTGGTGGCAGCTTCGCTGTTGCTGCACAGACTGAGGGAAGCCCCCGCTGGAGCCAGCACGGGGGATTTTCTGCACAGACTGATCACAGAATCATGGAATTCCAGAATGGTTTGGGTTGGAAGGGGCCTTAGAGCTCATCCAGTGCCACCCCTGCCATGGGCAGGGACACCTGCCACTGTCCCAGGGTGCTCCAAGCCCTGTCCAGCCTGGCCTTGGGCACTGCCAGGGATCCAGGGGCAGCCACAGCTGCTCTGGGCAACCTGGGCCAGGGCCTCCCCACCCTCACAGCCAGGAATTCCTTCCCAGTATCCCATCTATCTCTGTGCTCTGGCAGTGGGAAGCCATTCCCTGTTGCCCTGGCATTCCAGGCCCTTGTCCCAAATCCTTCTCCAGCTCTCTTGGAGCCACTTTAGGCACTGGAAGGGGCTCTAAGGCCTCCCTGGAGCCCTTTCCAGGTGAGCAGTCCCAGCTCTGGCTCCAGAGAGGCTCCAGCTCTCAGAGCATCTCCATGTTCCCATTGCCCAGAGGCAGCCTGGAGATTTTCAGTGGCGTAAAGACTGAATTCTCTCCTGTGTGTTAACGACCTTTGGATAATTAGGGATGCTGTGGCATCCAGAACATGTCTGTTTGCTCTCTGGGTGCAGGTCCAACAGCAGGGAGAATTTTTGTCTCAACATGTGGGCAAGTTGTGAAAGATTAAAAAAAAAAAAATTTCTGTAAATGTATTAAATAAATGAAATTTCTAGAAAGGAGTTTACTCCTGTCCAGGGGCCAGAGGGCTCCATGCTTCCCGAGGCACCACGGGCTGGGAGCCAGGGATGATGGCGTGGCCAGAGTCAGGGATTCCACCAGCCCCAGGGGACCTGAGCAGGGGGAGCAGAGCAGCACCAGCCTCATGGGGAGGTGTTGGGGAAGGTGATACAGGGAAATCTTATCAATATGATTGCTTGGCAACAGGTTCTGAAAACACAAAGCCTGTCAGTGAAATAGAAATGACAGCAGTTGTTGAGATGTGAGGTGTGCTGGACCAGGAGACAGGATATTGGGCAATGCCTCTGACCATGAGGGAAGGGGCCTGCTGAGAAGGCAGGAAGAGGGGATTTTAGAGATCAGCATTAAGGTTTAGAATGTAGCCCTTATGTAAATCCAGTAGTTCTCATAGGCTGTATGTAAATTCTGTAGGATTTGTGTCTCACACTGGTTGGTGACTGTAAATAGAATATTCAACATGGAATGGGATAAAACTGACTGTAACAGGAAATCAGGTCTCTTTGGTGCTCTTGGGACGACCCTCTCAGCTGGGACTGGTAGCTGAGAGCAGAGCTCTGTCACCCACAGCCCTTGCAAATAAACCACGTGTTCCAAGAGCAGCCCTGTCTGCAGAGATCTCTCAGCCCACCGCCGCAGTGTGCTTCTAACGGGGGGCAATGCAGAGTGTCCTTCATCACAGGGCTGGGGATGGAGAGGCAGATCCAGCATCAATTCACACACCAAGGGCAGGATCAGTGGAATGCACAGCCAGGGAATGGGCTGAGCTCCAGCAAAGCCCAGGCAAGGGCCAAAGGCTCGGGTTTGGAGTGAAATGCAGCCCTTGGGCCAACAGGCAGGGCAGGGAGGAGGCTCCAGGTGAGGCTGGCCCAGGCCATTGGCACTCCCAGGGCCTTGGCAAATCCTCCTGGAAATGAGGCATATCCAACCCTCAGCAGGGAGCAGTGTTCCCTGATTTGTTTGATTTTATCACAAACCTGTTTTCAAACAAACCCAAATCCCTAGGTCTCGGGATCACGACGTACAAAAAAAAAACAGAGTAAAACCAGTGTGCCTCTGCATTACTTACTTTGAAGAAACCTTTGAAAACACGTTCTGGCTGCCTCCAATATGGAAAATTTCCTCTCGGGCTTCTGACTCTTGCTTCCTGATTCCCTGAGCTGTGCAATGACAGCAAGTGGCACTGCTGGCCACCCCCTCCACTGCCACCTGAGCCACGCCATTGCCACTCATCCTGGCTACAGGAACGTGCAGCTGCAGCCCCACTGCAACTCCGCTCCGTTTTTGACTTTCAAAGCTCTCTTCAACTACACAAAAGCACCAATAAAAGGAACCAGCTGGTAAGGGGACACAAAGGCTGACAACGGTGCCTGGTAGGACACAAAGGACACCCAGTGGGACAACAAAGTCCTGGCTGGGCTCTGCAATGTGGGGCTGTGGGAGGGGGAGAGCCCCCCTCACCCCGTCCTGGTTCAAAGGGCAGTGAGGAGACAAGGGCAATTAGAGCTGGCAATTGCCTTCCCCTGGCAGCCCCCCGTGTCACTGTGAGACTGACAGCCCAGGGAGGGGGGGACAGTGCAGCTGAGCCCTGTCCCTGGGACGTGTCACTGCTCTCCTGGCATCAGACAGTGCCTGGACTGCTGAGAGCCTCCCTTGTTCATTTTCGAATTCCTTCTTTAGCTGCTCAAGCCTCTGGGACTGATTCATCTGCTCAGACTGAGGTGCTTTTTCTTCCTCCCAATAAAGAAATGTGACCACAAAATATCCCCATCAGTCCCCTCTAGGCAGCAAAACCAGACCTTGCCATGTTCCCTGTGCAGGGACCTGCTCTGAGCCAGGGGCTGGGCAGCAGCTGGGGCCTTCCTGAAGAGGGGTAGGTGCATCTTTAGGCAGGAAAATGGCAGGAATCCCCTTGAAGGCAAAGAGATTGAAGAGCAGTACTGAGAGAAAGCCATAGGGGACAGCTTTTCCTCATGTGATCATGGAATCACAGAATCCCAGAATGGTTTGAGGTGGAAAGGACCTTAAAGATCCTCTCCTTTCAACTCCCTGCCATGGCTGTGGTGAGGAGAGAGCCTTGGCTGCCAGCAGGACTCCCACCCAGCTGCCCACTTCCCCAAAATGTTGGGGTGAAAAGGGGGAAGAAAACTCATGGGCTGGGATAAGATGGGGAAATACTGTCCAATTACTGCCACAGTAGTTACACCAATTACACCAATTACTGTCACAGGTTAAAACAGACACAATTTGGGGAAAGGTAAATTAATTTATTGCCGTAAAATTTGGGTAGTGGGAGACAAAAAGACAAACATAAACCAACATGTTTCCTCCTCACTCCCCAGTCCTTTCTCAGATTCAGTTCTGCTTCTTCACTCCCAACTCCCCTAATCAGCCCCCTCCAAAAAAAAGTGGTGCAAGGGACATTGAGGGCAGCAGGTCAAGGTCAGCACAAAGTGGTTTCCCCCACTTGCTCCTTCCTCCTCGCATTCCCTGTGCTCCAGCATGGGAACCCCACAGGCTGCAGCCTTTCAGGAAAACCTCCTGCAGCGTGGTCCTTCGTGGGCTGTGTTTTCTCCAGGAATACCCATCTGCCCTGGAGTGGTTCTCCACGGGATGCTGTGTCAGCATCTGCCGTGGTGTGGCCCCTCCATAGGTGCAGGGAACATCTGCTCTGCTCTGAGTCCTCCTTGGGCTGCAGGGGAAATCTGCAGCTCCGGGGAGCCCTGTTGGAAGCACACGGTGAAGGTGGTTGAGAGATCTCTGCAGACAGGGCTGCTCTTGGAACACATGGTTTATTTGCAAGTGCCGTGGGTGACAGAGCCCTGCTCTCAGCTACCAGTCCCAGCTGAGAGGGTCATCCCAAGAGCACCAAAGAGGACTGATTTCCTGTTACAGTCAGTTTTATCCCATTCTGTGTTGAATATTCTATTTACAGTAACCAACCGGTGTGAGACACAAATCCTACAGAATTTACATACAGCCTATGAGAACTACTGGATTTGCATAAGGGCTGCATTCTAAACCTTAATGCTGATCTCTAAAATCCCCTCTTCTGCCTTCTCAGCAGGCCCCTTCCCACATTGTCAGAGGTATTGCCCAATATCCTGTCTCCTGGTCCAGCACGCCTCACATCTCAACAACTGCTGTCATTTCTATTTCACTGACAGGCTGGATGTTTTCAGAACCTGTTGCCAAGCAATCATATTGATAAGATTTCCCTGTATCACCTTCCCCAACAGAGTCCCTCCTGCTCCACGTTGCTGCTCCTCTTTCTCTTCTCACTTCACTCTTTCCTTCTCCTCCCATCTGGCATTTTCTTCCCTTTCTGAAATGTTTCCACACATTTTTGAAGTGCAGCCTTGGGCTCACTGGTGGGCTCAGCCTTGGTGCTGGCTGGGACCAGCCCCCTGAGGGGGCTCTGCTGCCTGGGACTCCCCCACTGCACACCCCAGCCCCCCCAAAACCCTTCCTGTGAAAGCCCACGTGGGATGGCGAGCTGCCTCCCCAAATTCAGCCAGGGAAATGGGATGGGAGAGGAACTCAAGAAGAAGGAGGAGTTTCTGGAAGCAGGAGAGGTGTGGGGGGCCCAGCAGGTGCTGCAGGAGGGAAGGGGCTCTGTGTGGGGGGAATTTCCCACACTGCTCATTTCCCAAGTGTCTGCATTAGTCACCTTAGTGCCAAAGGTGGGCAGGGATGGAAAAATAATTCAGCTGGAGAGAACCTGATGGGCATTCTGGCTCTCTGTGTAAAATACCTGGTAATGCAGTGTTCTTTGGCTGGGAATGGAGACAGATGCAGCCAGACGGAAACAGTTGGGACCTGGGCAGATCTTTGTGTTGATCTGCAGCTGCGTGGGGGGAGAAGCCTAAACAGCCCTCAGCCAGCTGTTTGTTTTGGTCATTCCCTGTCCCACGGGCTGCTGGGCAGAGCTGTTCCATGGATTGACCTTTGCAGCCCTTTGGTGTTACGAAACACAAAATCCCTTGGCTGCAGTGCCCGTTGGATGTTCCCTCCTGGCTGTGGCTCTCTGGGGCACAGGGGTGCCCTGGGAGCAGGGGGAGAGGCTGCCCTGGAAACCACAGCATCTTCTTATGCCCCTTCTGAAGTTTCTCTAAGCTGGGACCCAGTGGAAAACCATCGAGTGGAGGCCACTCTCAGGCCCCCCAAGGATGGGTTGAGCAATATCAGTTGTTTGGCTTAATAAGTAAGTTTTAAATCAGAACAGGTCACTCAGAGTTATAACACTGTGTGGTTTAGCTGCTTGCTTAGCTTTCCTTTCTTAGTCTGAGTAGCTGGATTTGCAGAAGCCTCAGGTCACAAGCTCTGAACTCTCACCCAGATGTGCTTTTGGGTGGAATCGAGTTCATTTTCCCAGTAATTTTCCTCATAGCTGGTACAGAGCTGTGCTTGAATGCAGTAGGAGAATAATGCTGACGACACACTGGTGTTTGAGCTGTTGGTGGTCAGTGCTGTCCCTAAATCAGGAAGGGTTTGGGCTCCCAAGCTCTTCTGGCTCAGCAGGTGCTCAGGCAGCACAGAGCAGGAGAGAAGGAGGCTCCAGCCATCTGTGGAAGCTGCAGCTCCACAGGATAAGAGAAGTCAATGGCCTGTGTGCCTGGAGACAGAAAGAGTGGAACAAGGTGTCAGAAGAGCACAGACCAAAAATCCCCACTGGGGCATGAAGAGCACATGCACAAACTGCGAGGGCAGACAAGCCCAGGGTTCCTTTTTTCAGGGTCCCAGAGATACCCAGCTCAAGCTGTTCCCATTCCTGCAGCACTCAAACATTTCTCTTTCTGGAATAGGATGGCTGAGAATCTGCTGCAGGAAGCCAAGGGTGAAGGAACTGTTTTAACAGCTGGACATCTCAGGTGGGACCCAAGACCACAACCTTGGATCCCTTCATCTCCAAAGGTCCATTACCAGAAACGTGTGGGTTCCCCAGGACTTTTGGTGTGGGAGGCCGTGGTGGTTTAGAAATGGAATTCTCTAATTTAGTGCTCCCACGCTTCCCCTTGCTTCCCTCTCCTCTCCACCTGTGGATGGCTGAATTGGACAATTGGAGGCAGGAAAGATGAAGATGGAGGGTTGGGAGAAGAACAATTTACTGGAAACAGCAATGAGATAAGAAAAGGAACAGTAACAGCAACAGTGCTAAAGACAAAGGGTATAAGAAACTATTCACTTGGAAAAAAGCCTTAGTAACAGACAATGCCCAACCACTTCCTCTGCTGCATGGGACCCCTTTCCCCCTTCTCCCAGAAGAGTCACTTTCCCTGCTCCCAGCAATTCCATAAGGTGCTACAGAACAACTTTCAAGTCCTGGTCATGCCCCTTCCAAGCTACTACAAAAATTAACCCTGTCCTGGTCAGAGCCAGGACCAAGGCACCAAAGGATGAGTGTTAAAATTCCATCTGTAGATTTGGTGAAAACACTGGAGGGAGTTTCTCTACAATGGGGGCTGGGGAGGGTTGAACCTCTCTCCTGCTGCTTCCCCAGGCACAGCCTGGTCAGCACAAGGCACACATAGAATAGGATTTCAATCCCTCTCAGTTGCTGAAAATGATGAGAAAATAGACCCAGCACTGGGAAGGGAATGCCTTTAACGGAGGTATTACAAAATTGGGAAAAGAATCTTTGGCACAGCAGGTCTATCAAAAAAGATATAGACACAGATATTCCTTATGGAGGAGACACACCAGAGGTGGTGCCACAGCAGAGCAATGGCCACCACAAGGGACCTGTGACAGCACAGACTCACATTTCTGAGGCATTGACTGGCTCCCCAGGACAAAGGGATTGTTGGTATGTGTGGGATAACTGGGCACGAGGCCACCATGAACAACACTGGTGGCAGAGACAGAAGGAAATGAGAGTTCCCAGAAATGGGGAGGGACAAAACCATGAGGAGCCTGATCTGCTCTAATTAGTGAGGAGGTCATCAGCAGCCCCATTCACCAAAACCTGGGCACAGCTCTGGGGCACAGGCACGAGGCTGCACAGGCTACACTGGATAATTTGGGCACTGTCAGATTCTGGGCTGCTGTTGGAGGTGCTGGAATGAAGGGATGGCACTGGGGAGAATGGCCCTGCCTGTGAAGATCTGAAGAAGGAATGGGATGGCAGGTTCCCTGAGGTGCATAATCCCCCTGGATCTGGGGTGTGACTGGGTGCATAACCATGCCCTCCTCTTTGGAGAGCATTTACAAGGTACTTTATATATCATCTCATCTCAATCATATCATATCATATCATATCATATCATATCATATCATATATCATATCATATCATATATCATATCATATCAGTTTATTATCAACATTTCCAGCTCACAGCATGGGATACCCACACCACAGCTCCCCATTTTCCACTCTGCAGTACCACTGGAGCCAGGAAATCACCAGCAATCCTCGCTCTGGCTGTATCCCTGGACAGATGCTGTGCTGCTTGTGGAGGGGTGAGGCCTGGCCCATTAATCCCTACTCAGAGAGGCTGGCAGCTGGATTAGTGCTTCAGATGCTCTTAACATCTGCAGCTGCAGGACAGCCCCAAATTCCTCAGCTGGAAGCCGGAGGTAGCAGCAAGGCTTGGTAAGAGCTCTTTTGGGGGGCTTGGGGGTTGAATTGCTGCTGCCAGGTAGATGGATGAGGGAGATTTTAGGGGAGATTTTGGTGGGAAAGATGGTGGTGGTGCTATTATCCTGGCACTTCCAGTCCTGTCACGCAGTCCCTTGGCTGTGGGTGTGATTTCCAGGGGTCAGGGGGTGTTGTTGGCTTTGTAGAGGGGACAAGGCAAAGGAGCCTTGCAGGGGGCTGGAAGGGCCCTGTGGAGAAGCCACAGAGAAATGTGCCAGTCCTGAAGGTCTCAAAACTCCCGTTTCTTGTGTTTGGAGGTGAGGTGAGGATGGTCAAGGAAAATGGGAAATCCCAGAGCTTGGGGGTAAACACAAGGTGCTGCCAGGCCAGAGGCAGAGAGAGGGAAGGTGTTGCTGAGGGCTAGACTTTTGTGATTACTGTGGTTTATCTCATAGAATGGTTTGGGCTGGAAGGGACCTTAAAGACCACCTCAATCCAACCCCCATGTCCCTATCCAAAGCCAGTCTGTCCCTGCAGCTCTGCTTACCTGAGCTGGGCTTTGTTACTTGGAGCTTTGTTACCTCCTTGCTCTGCTTTTTTCCTGCACCAACTCTGTTCTCTTCACCACAGGGGTTTATAAAGCCTTTATTTGTGGGGACCAGCAGCACAGAGGATGAGAAGAGCCTCCTGAGCAGCCATGGAGGGGTTACAGCTGCAGGTAAGGATGCCCTCCTGCGCCTCCCACTATCCTTCAGAGTGCCTGGCAGATAAGGGGGAAGAAATCCCAGCTCCATCTCAGTCCTGGGAGCCTGGGAGCTGGGAATGACTCCCTTGTGGTCAGCCGTGGGGGAACTCCGGGAGGCTGCTCAGGATTAAGCCCAGAGAGTGCCTGAGCTCCTGGCTTAACCCCCCACGTCCCCTCCCCTCGAGCAGCTCCAGGGGCTGGCTGGAGGCACTCAGGGACCGGCCCTCTCCTGCTTAATCACCTCCTGTTCAGATGTCAGGAGGAGATGAAGCTGCTATAAATAGATGGTGAGGCCCTCCTGGTTTCAGCAGTGATTCACACACAGGGCACAGAAGCATTAGGAAGAATTAACATCCCATCTCCCGGGCGCTTTCCTGGGCCAACGCCGTGCTGTCCCTGTCACTTAAGCTCCTTTCCTGGGGGAGATCAGCAGCACTCTCTGCATGGGCCAAATGGATGGGGAAACCCAGAGCAGGCGTCCTGGGGAGATAAACCTGGAGCAGGTGTCTTGGGGAGGCCGGTGAGAGAGCAGCGCCCGCCGTGACACGGAGCTGCCCTGGGGAGATGCCCAGGGCTCCTGCTGCCCCCTGCCCGGGGCTGAGCCTGGCCACCATGGGCTTCTTGAAGTGCCCACACGCCTGGACAAGGGACAACAGCCTTTGGGACTGAGGCAGCTCCTGGAGGTGGTACGTGAGGGGCTGGGGGTCTTTGTGGCTCTCCCTGATCCCTGCTGAGCTGTGCCAGGACTGAGCAACCCTGGTGGGGCAGGACGGTGACCTGGGTGGTCCATTGGGAATCCCCAGTTTTTCTCCCCAGCCTAATTTTGCAAAGCTCAGGGGGGAAAAAAATGGTATCCTACTGCTAAGCCGTCCCCACGGGAAGCTGTGTGCACTCATTCCTGCATGCGTTTGCATTCATTTGCATCTGTTTAAGTGCTCAGCGTCCCCCTCCCCCTGCCTTGCTGTGTCTGTGCCGTGAGCAGTGACAGTCACAGAGACACAGAGTGAGGGGGAAACCATGGGAAGGTGAGACCAGACAGGTCCTGGAGTGGGAATTGTGATGGGTGTTTATAGGGATCCATCCATCTGCTTGCCTGACAGTCTCCCAGGTGCAGGGGAAAACTCATATTCTCCCTGGAAGGTAATTTGGAGGGTAGAGCAGGGTGGATGAATATTTCTCACACGTTTGGGTATCTGGTGCCCCATCAGCAGAGGAGAGATCCGTATCTCTAGCCCGTGGCATTGCCTTGGTTTCTTTTCATTCCCACTGGATCACAGGGCAGAGAAGGAAAAAGAGCCATTCAGAGCACTGATGATCCACATGAAGTAAAGGGGAGTTTGGACTGAGGGATGGGTTTGGACTGAAAGATGAGCTCGAAGTCGGGATCTTTGTGTCCTCAGTTAGTGGCCCAGGGAGCCTGGAGTCCTAGAGGTGGGGAATACACCAGGAAATAGTCTTCTCACCTTGTTCTTTGGGACTCAGGAATCAGGGCTTTTCAGTGAAGCAAGGAAAGAGACAGAAAAATGGTCAGAGGAACTGAAAACTGGTGGAGGAGCCAATGTTATTCAGATGGGACTAAAACCAGGAAAGTCACCCCATGACCTGGGCCCTGTCCTACTCCTGGCTGCAGGAAAACAGCTCCAGGTGACAACCTTGAACACACACTGGGCCCTGCCAGTGTGAGGGGATCAAAGAGATCTCAGCACAGGCTTTTCCTTGAGTGATGGAACCTCCTGCCTGCCCAGGCCCTGAAGGAGGTTAGTATTTCCCAACAAAAACGGGATTGGTGTCAGGATGGCATTCCCATATTTAGAAACATGTCACAGGCTGGAATACGACCTGGAATGCTAAGGCAGGCTCAGGTGTGAGTGGGTCTGCAGGCAGCTGCACAGTCTTAAGCCATCCTTGAATTTTAATTATGTTATGGAAGAACCTGACATAAGCTACTTTCAGAAATTCCTATAGGAATGCCTGATCAGGCTGAAGGCCTTCGGGAAAAATGATGATATATTTCTGTTATTATGCAGAAAGTGGAACTGGAAGCCAGAGTTCCAGGGAGGGCTGGAAAACCCAGCTGGATCCACAGAATCACGTGTGAGTCGCTGTGAGATTCCCTGGCTGGGAGTGACAAGGCTCAGCTGATTTGCAGAAGCTTTTGCATGAGCTCTCCTATATCTCAAAAACAGGGGGGGGAAAGGCTGTGTGGAAATCTGAGGGGAATATTTCAATCTGTCTATCCTACAAGTGAGTCCAGACAACCTGAAACAGCTTAGGAATGTGGAGCATATTGGATGCAAATGGCAGGCCATATGTTTTATAACATTAATTGCCAAACTTTCAAAAGCACCCTCCTGACCTCCTGCAGGCAGTCAAGGAGCACAGCTCAGGCTCAGGCACCTCCTCATTTGTCATCTGTTCCTTGTTTTTCTTCAACATTGATCTGGTTCTCTCACCAACCTGGATGGTCTCCAGTGTTGTGAGAGCTGCACACACTCAAATATCAGGCAGTTTCCCAAAACATGGCATCTGTAAATGCCAAGCTTACAGATGGTACGTGATAGAACGGGATTTACAGGCACAACAGAGAAGGGTAAGGGCAGCACAGAGTGAAAAATTCCATCATTCATCTAGAAAAGCTGGATCTGCTCAGATGGTCTGGCTGGTGGCTGCCAGATGCTGGACTCTGGGAAAAGGGGCTGGAAAGAGATACAGGAATAAGTCATGGTGGTTGAGAAGGAAGGAAGGGAGAGCTGTAACTGAGACTCCTGCCAGGCTGGGATGGTGAGCTTCACCTGCAGGGAAGGGAGAAGGCAAAAGGAGTGGTTGGTGTTCCACAAGAACCACCAAGGAGAGGAGAGCTAATGGCTCACGGAGCTCACTGAAAGCCAGGGCTTGACTTCTGGTTCCAGTTACCCCAAACATGGGCTGGTGTGGCCTGCCCTGGTGCAGCAATGGCAGTGAAATCACCCTGGAATCCCAGAATGGTTTGGCTTGAAGAGACCTCAAAGCTGATCCCATTCCACTGCCATGGGCAGGGACACTTCCACCAGACCAGGTGAGCTGTGTCTCTGCAGCAGCTTTTTTCTCCAGCACAGGGGCCTCTCCCACAGCTGACACACACAGGTGTTTTCCCTCTCTCATAGCCCATTCCTGTTGCATTCCCAGCAGGCCTCCTGCAGCCGGGGCTTCCTCAAGCTCAGTGCCATGGAGGTGAAGTGGATCCACGTCTTGGTCGTCTTCCTCCTCCTGCTCTCCGTGGCCATGACCGGCTGCTTCCTGTGGCAGTACAGCCTCCCCAAGGTGGAGCCCAGTGAGTAGGGGCTTTGAACCTTGGTCGTGGTGTGGCGCAGAGATTTGGAATACTGATAAAAGCTTTCTTCCCGTTTCTCCCCAAAGAGCGCGTCCCCAAAGACAGATTTCCCCAGGCAGCAATAAAGCGAGGCCACGGAGGTGGAGGCTGGGTTGATGGAGGGGCCACATCACTCTGCTGATGTGCAAAGAAGCTCCATTACTCCTGGCCTACGTTTGGATAACTGATAAGGAGGCTTTTAGAATCTTTATCTTTTTTTTTCCTGTTGTTCCTGCAGTTTAAAATGGGGGGTTTTGTACCTTACCATGTGCTTCAGCTTCAGGGTTTGCTCTCTTTCCTCTTCCCCAAATCTTTGCTCTGGCTTAAGCCCCCCTGGTTCACACTAGAATTCATGGAATCACAGAATCATGGAATGGTTTGTGCTGGAGGGACTTTAAAGCCCCTTCTGTTCCACCCCTGCCATGTGCAGGGACACCTTCCACTATCCCAGGGTGCTCCCAGCCCTGTCCAGCCTGGCCTTGGACACTTCCAGGGATCCAGGGGCAGCCACAGCTGCTCTGGGCACCCTGTGCCAGGGCCTGCCCACCCTCATAGCCAAGAATTCCTCCCCAATATCCCATCCATCCCTGCCCTCTGGCAGTCACTCCATCTTGTCACCAGTCTCTCTCCAGCTCTCTTGGCTCTCTCCAGGCTCTGAGGTCTCCCTGGAGCCTTCTCTTCTCTGGGAGAACACCCCCATTTCTCCCAGCCTGACTCCAGAGGGGCTCCAGCCCTTGGAGCATCTCTGTGGCCTCCTCTGTTGATTATGGGAAACTCAACCAATCCACTCAAGGCACTGCATGTGCAGGGATTAAACATACACAGCACCAATGCATCAGAGTTTGAAGCAGCTGAAAGGTGGTATAAAATCCACTATGAAGGTGCCAGAAGTATTCCAGAGACCAAGGTCTGAAAGGGTTTCAAACCACATGTAGCAATATACAGCTGGTTTACAGCTGGATATAATGAGCCTGATCATAACAGACCTAATTCAGCTGAGCTGGCTTGTTCTAGAAGTCCCTAGGGGAACAAAGACCTCAGGTTCCCCACCTAAGCCCTGGATGCAGACACACCACTGGCCAGAGATCTGGGTGGTGCAGAGATTCCCAACCAATAGGATTCCCAAGCCCAAATTCAAACTGGCTGTAAAAAGGAGCTTGGAACAACAAAGGAGCTCCTGGCTGTTGCCCAGGGCTCAGAAGAGGTCTGTGTTGTGCTTCTGTCTCCACCCACAGACCGTGTGTCACAACCACACATTTTTATCTCAGAGTGCCAGGCTGCCTGTAGCCTGTGTGTATCCATCCCTGCCCATCTCCAAGATTTCCTAGTGCCATTTCTCTCCTCATCCCTATTTCTGATCCTTCACGTTCACCTGGTAAGCAAGAAGGTGGCCTTTTGTCCCCAGCTGACAGAGCAGGGTAGCTGCAGTTATGAACACCTTGGGATCAGCTGGGAAAACAGTGCCTCCAAGTACAGGAGTTCCAATCTCTCTCTGAGTTTAAAGATCTTTGCTGGCCACACAAATTCAAGCTGTCTGTGGGATATGGAGGATGCAGCTGATTCAGGAGACAACTAATGGAGGAGGTGTGGGTCCTACCAAGTGCTGTTAGTGCTGGATTTCAGGTGGCCCTCACAGGTCACCCCTGGCCCCATTTCTGAGGTTATGAAACACAAGGGATGTCCTGGTCACTGTTCTCCTGAACCCCAGCTCAGATTTTCTCTAGACATGGGCAGGCCCTTCCAGGGGGGGCTACACCCACTGCCAGGCACCCCAGAGTCTTCTGCAGCCCCAGGTCTTTACTCTCCTAGGCTGCAGAGTGTCCCGTGCCCATCCCATGTTGGAATAAGCAATAGCAGGGCACAGTGCCCCTGCCAGCCCTGCTTTACCTCAGACAGAAGTAATTCAGCCTCGTCCCTTCCCCAGGCAGAAGTGTCCCTTAGGCCAAGGCGAGCAGGAAAGCTTCTGGTGGCTGCTGGGTGAGGCTTAAGCTTGTCCATGTGTCTGTTGAAGTCACCTGTGTCACCGTGACCTGTTTTCCAGACCCCTCCGTGATGGAAGTGAGGTCAGAGGCTGTGCAGATGTGTCCCCGCTATCCCGAGCCAGTCCCGCTGGACCACCCCCTCCCCATCCTGAAGGAAGCACTGGAGAAGGTCTGTGGGGAGGAGGGACCAGAGGG
>WAAE01016177.1:0-17704 GCA_013400495.1 Nicator chloris
GGCGGCGGCGCGGGCGGCGGCGGTGGAGGAGGAAGCGGCGGCGCGGGCGAGCTGCCCGCCGCCGGGATGGCCCCGGAGCCGCCGGTCTACGCCAACCTCAGCACTTACCCGGCCGTCAGCTACGCCGCCGACCCCGGCCCGTTCGCGGCGCCGCCGCCGCGGCTGCCGCCGCCGCCGCCCCCGCCGCCGCTAAAGGACGAGCCGCAGATCGTGCCGGAGGTGCCGAGCTTCGGGGAGAGCCCGCCGCTGTCCCCCATCGACATGGACACGCAGGAGCGCATCAAGGCGGAACGGAAGCGGCTGAGGAACCGCATCGCTGCCTCCAAGTGCCGCAAGAGGAAGCTGGAGCGGATCTCCCGGCTGGAGGAGAAGGTGAAGAGCCTCAAGAGCCAGAACACGGAGCTCGCCTCCACCGCCAGCCTGCTCCGCGAGCAGGTCGCCCAGCTCAAGCAGAAGGTGCTCAGCCACGTCAACAGCGGCTGCCAGCTCCTGCCCCAGCACCAGCACCAGGTGCCGGCGTACTGACCCCGGGGGGGCCCGAGCCCGGGCACGGACCGAGGGGTCCCGGGCAAGGAGCCAGGGAAGCGCGGGGGGAGCGCCCGCCCTGCCCCGGGCATGGAACGCGGGGGAGCGCCCACCCCGCCCCGGGAACGGACCGAGGGGTCCCGGGCACAGACTGAGGGGAGCGGGGGGGAGCGCCCGCCCTGCCCCGGGCATGGACCGAGGGGTCCCGAGCAGGGACTGGGAGGAGCGGGGGAAGCGCCCGCCTTGCCCCGGGCAGGGACTGGGGGCGAGCGTCCTGCCCGCCCCGGGCGCCGACTGAGGGGTCCCGAGGGGAAGAAGAAGAGCGATGATCGCCACCCCCTCCATCTCCCCGGACACGGACTGAGGGGGTCTGAGGGGAGGACCAGGACCTGCTCCGGACTGTGGGCACCGAGCACGCCCCGCTCCCCGCGCACGGACCGCGGGGAGGGAGAGCCCGGGGGTTTCCCCGCCGCGCACGGACCGAGAGGGGCCCGGGCCGCTCCCCCGGGGCCCCTTCGCGCCCCACACATTCCAGTCAGGTCCCAGTAAAACCCCGCGACACGGAGAATTGGCCTCTCGCTGTTTGCTGCGCCGCGGAGGGCCGGGAAGGGAAGGGAAGGGGCGGCGCGGGCAGGAAGTGGCGCGGCCGGGTGCCATCTTGGGCTGAGGGGTGGGAGCGGGCACCGGCGGGGATTTGGGGAGGTGTAGAGGGCGGTGGAGATCGGGGAGTGGGGAGCGAGGACCCTCCAGAGCTGGCGAAGAGGCTCTGGGGATCACTGGAGAGGGTGGAAGGCGAGGGGGTCCGCGGGGTTGTTGTTATGGGGGGAGGGGGGTTGGAGGTAGCTGGGGAGGGTGGAGAATGTTGTGGGGAGGGGGTAGTGAAAGGTTGGGATGTTGCGGGGGCTGTGGGGTTATTTGGGCTCTCTTGGGGGGGAGTATGGGAATATTTGGGCTCCCGTGGGGCTGAGGAGCCTCCGTGTGTGAGGAGACCCTGCTGCTGGTCCTGGCTGTGGCTCTGCCTTGCCAGACCTCAGTGTTGGAGGGGGTTCACCAACACCCCCCTGTCCTGGCCCCCAGGGCTCACCCCGAGGCACCCAGCGAGGCCGCGCCTCCCCTGCTCCTCCCAGACTTCGGCGACAGCCTCGGGCTTCCCGGCACCGCAATGGCTCCTCCTTCTGTCCCCCACCTGCGGGGCCCCATCCCGGGGAGCAGCACCCCAGGGACCCGCCCTATGTCCCTGGAGCGTTTGGGGACACTGCTGGCGGCAGCTCCAGCCCCTTCCAGCAGCGGGATCGCCCCCCGCTCCCGGGGGCTGGCGGGGAGCCGGCTCTGGGAGAGCGTGGGGGTCCCTTGGTGGCTCCCCGGGGACCCCACTCTCGGCGCCGGGCCGTGCCGTGGGTGGCTCCCCCGGGACGCGGGGCCAGCCGGCTGCGGTTTGCCGGAGGAAGCGCCGTCCCCGCCGCTCGGAAGCGGCGCCGTCCCGGCGCGGTTGTGCTGCGCCCCGGATGTGCCGCTCCGGCACAAAAATGGACGGGGCAGCCACCTGTCCGGCCCCCTGGCCTCAGTGTCCCTGTGTCACCAGATCCCGGTGTCCCCAAGTCCCCGCATCCTCACGTCCCCAGATCCCATTGTCCCTGCATCTTAATGGCTCCAGCTCCCTTTGTTCCGAATTTCCCACGGTCCAGCGTCCCTGTATCGCGATGTCTCCACTTTCCCAAATCCCTTTGTTCCAAAGTCCCCTCATCCCAACGTGGGGATATTCCCTGATCCCTTTGTCCCCACTTCCCGGTGTCCCCCGGAGATCACGGGATGCTGCCGGCGGGGCTGGCTCCCGGTGCCGGGGGTGTCTCACGGCCCCGGGGTGGGAGGTGCGCGGAGGAAGCAGGGCCGGGGTGGTGGGAGGTTTTTTTTGGGGGGGTCCTCCCGGGGCCCGCGGGGTCCCGGCGCTGCGGTGCCGCCCGGTACCGACAGGGGGCGCCGCGGGCGGGGGCGCCCCCGCCTCCCCCGGGGCGGATAAATGCGGCGGTACCGGCACCGGGCGGGATGGCCCGGGGCGCGCTCCGCCTGCTCTGCTGCGCCGCTGTCCTGCTCGCTGCCGCAGGTACCGGGCACCGGGGGGGTCCGCGGGGTCCCGGGGGCACATGGGATTTGCGGTACCGGGCGGCTGGGTGCTTCCCGGTGCCACCGGCGGGTGGGTCTGTGGCCCCCCCCCCCCCCCCGCCCAGAGGGTCTCGGGAGGGGCGTGCGGGTGCTCCGGGGCACCGGGGAAGTTCGGGGAGGTGACCACGTGTTGCCTCACGCTCTGCATTGGTGGCCCAGTGGGGCACTGGGGGGGTCCCATGTCCGTCCCGGGGCTGGGGTCACCGGGGGGCTCCACCTGCTCCACGGGAGTGCCAGGCGGGACCGGAGAACCCTGCCCATCCCCAGACGATGCGGCGCCGGTGCTGCCAAACCGGCTGATCCTGGCACGGGTACCTTGGCACCGCCTCGGCACCCCCGGGGCAAAGGGCTCCCCGGTGTTCCGTGCCACTGTGCGCGCCCCATTTCCAGCCTTGGCTCCTCGCACCCTCCCTGCACCCTGGGGCGCCCCGGTTCACCCATCCTGGCACACTGGGAGCTTGGCCCTGGGTTCAGTGCCATCCTGGCAGAGGGTGGCAGCTGTGAGGACCCCCAGCCACGCCGTGCCCCTGGGTGCTGGCTCGGCCACGGGGCATTTCTGTCCGGTGTCCCCCTGGGGCCAGTCTGGACTTGCTCCTCCTCTTGTGCAAACAGGATTTGGGCAGATAAGGGGCACTGCCAGCACTGCCCGGCAAACCTGCTCTGTTCCACGTGGCCGAGGGACAGTCCCCACCACGCCTGGCCCTGAGGGTGTCCGGTGGCTGCCACAGGGGCTGGGTTGGCACTTGTTCCCTGTGCCTTGGCACTCCCCGCTGCTGCCACGCTGCTCTGCTTGTCCCCAGCAGCGCTGTGCCCATGCCAGCTTGGGGAGTTCTAATTCTGGTTTCCTGGGATTTGATACTGGCTAAATCCCAGTTTTCTGTGTGATAAAAAACACTTGGAAAATGATGCCTGTGTGGCTGGGAGGTGGGACGGGTGCTGCTGCCCTGCCAGGACCCTGCCAGGGTCCTGCCATGTGCTTGCTGACCAGCTCTCTCCTCCAAGGTCTGGGGCTGGGACGTGGCATTGATCCTGCCCCCACAGTGTCTGTGAGCAGCTCAGGGACAGCCGTGTCACCGTCTCCATCCCCTTCAGCCACCAGCCAGGGGAATCCCAGTGTGATTCGATCTGGCTCTGACTTGGGAGCGGTTGGTAGAGCTCCATCCAGCCCAGCCACAGCACCAGCTCCACCCAGTACCTCGGGATCCACCCCACCTCCATCATCTCCATCCCCCACCACCACAGCATCAACTCCACACGAGACCTTGGGATCAACACCACCTCCATCAGCTCCATCCAGCCCAGCTACAAAACCAACTCCATCCAGTACCTCGGGATCAACACCACCTCCATCATCTCCATCCAGCCCAGCCACAAAACCAACTCCATCCAGTACCTCGGGATCAACACCACCTCCATCATCTCCATCCAACACCACCACAGCATCAACTCCACATGAGACCTTGGGATCAGCACTACCTAACACCACCACAGCACCAACTCCATCCAGTACCTCGGGATCAACAACACCTCCATCATCTCCATCCAGCCCAGCCACAAAACCAACTCCATCCAGTACCTTGGGATCAACACCACCTCCATCATCTCCATCCAGCCCAGCCACAGCACGATCTTCAGCCAGGACTCTGGGATCAACAACACCTTTGACACCCTCAACCACCCTCAACAACACCTTTGACACCAATGCCACCACAGCACCTACTCCATCCCACACGAGTGTGTCCAGCTCCACACAGCATCCACCCAACTCAACGGCAACGCCAGCCCCATCCTCACCCAGGCCCTCTGGGCCTGCTCCTCCCAGCTCCCCCACACCCACCGTGAGCCTGGGTCCCAGCAGCACCAGCACTGTCACCACCAGTTCCAGAACAACAGCAGCCACTGGCAGCACAGCTGGTCACTCTGGTGAGAGCCAGGCTGGGGGGGCACTGGGCAGATGGGGGACCTGGGTATGGGTATGGGTGCCCCCTAGATCCCCCACTTGTGGCTGCACTCACAGGAGGGCTTAGGGGTGGAGGTCCCAAGGTGAGCCCAGAGCCCCCCTGGCTGCTCCCCCCTCCTTGGGGGGGTTGTTGAGGGCTCCCCCTTTCTCCCCCAGTCTCTGCCAGGGGGTTCAGAGGGCCCTGGACTGGTCCTCCACGGGTGGAGGTGACACAGGAGCTGGGTGCCAGGTCCGTCATGGGTGAGGTGGTGGCAGTCAGGGTGACTGGTGCCACTCTTGAGCCGCCTCTTCCTCTGTGGTGCTTGAAGGCTGGGCACTTCTCAGTGAGGGGAAATAACGGGGTGCCAGGGGGAATAACGGGGTGCCCGTCTCCCCCCGACAGAGCAGCACCCCGCGGAGCTGAGCCCTGCTGTGGTCGTCGTCGTCTCCCTCGCCGTCTGCCTGCTGGTGGCGGGGGTGGCCGTGCTGCTGGTGCGGCTGTCCCGGCGCGGGACCCCCCGCTTCCAGCACCTGGATGAGGTGCCCATGGTGCGTGGAGCGGGCTGGGGGTGGCAGGGGGGGGATTTGAGGGGGGCAGCAGGTCCAGGGTGCAGGTGCTCACCCCGCTCTCTTTCTCTTCTTCCCCAGAGCAAAGTGATGGAGGAGTCCCCTGTCACTCCCCCCACCCCCAGCTGACCCCCCCGCTGCAACCCCCCCGGGCTCCCCACACTGCTGAATAAAGAAGCTGCTGCCCTGGTTCTGATTTCCCGTCTGCCATGTGCTCTGCAGCCTGCCCGGGGAAAACCCTCGCACCGGGGGGAGGCCCCAGCCGCTTTCGGGGTCCCCCTGCCGGGGCTGGCGGCCCCGGGGTGTTCCCGGGCCGGCGGGGTGGGTGCGGGGTGCGCGGCGGTGGTGCCCGGGCTGGGGAGGGCCGCGCAGCCCCCCCGGCGAGGTGGGATGGGAGGGAGCGAGCGGCCAGGCACGCACGTCGCCTTCCTTCTGCTCCGCTGCACTCGGCCGAGGCCGCGCTCGCCGCGAGGACCGGGCACCGGTAAGGGGCTGCGAGCGGGCCCGGGGGGCTGGCGGCGGCGGGGAGCCCCGTGCCGGGCATCNGCTGCAGCCCCCCCGGGCTCCCCACACTGCTGAATAAAGAAGCTGCTGCCCTGGTTCTGATTTCCCGTCTGCCATGTGCTCTGCAGCCTGCCCGGGGAAAACCCTCGCACCGGGGGGAGGCCCCAGCCGCTTTCGGGGTCCCCCTGCCGGGGCTGGCGGCCCCGGGGTGTTCCCGGGCCGGCGGGGTGGGTGCGGGGTGCGCGGCGGTGGTGCCCGGGCTGGGGAGGGCCGCGCAGCCCCCCCGGCGAGGTGGGATGGGAGGGAGCGAGCGGCCAGGCACGCACGTCGCCTTCCTTCTGCTCCGCTGCACTCGGCCGAGGCCGCGCTCGCCGCGAGGACCGGGCACCGGTAAGGGGCTGCGAGCGGGCCCGGGGGGCTGGCGGCGGCGGGGAGCCCCGTGCCGGGCATCGGCGGTTCCTGGGATTGCGATGAGGCAGCTCTCAGTGCTGGCAAATCCCGGGGGGGGGGTCGGTGCTGGGGGCTCTGCGGGTGTAGCCGTGCGTCCCGGTGTGCCCCGGTTCTCGGTGGGTGGCAGGTGTCCGGGGAGGATCATTGAAGTGGCACCGGGGGGTTCGCGGCTTGGTGGGTGCTGCGGGCTGGGGGCCACTCCTTGTGGCCTCAGATCCACGTCGCTGTCCCCATCCAGCCCCCCGGAGCACCGGGAGTGGGGCGGGGGAGCCCCGAAACCCGAAGTAGGGGCTGAGCCCGGCCGAGAGCCGGTGGCCATAAATCACGGTGGGGAGGAGCTCTCGTGTCCCGGTCCCGGGGGGTCCCCAGGGTGTCCCCAGCCGCGGGAGGGGGGTCCCCGCCGGCGAGCCCCTCCCGGCCGCGGCTCCCGGAGCTCCCCCCCGCAGGGACGGCGATGAGACGGAGCCGGACAGCGCTGCCCTTCCTCGGCGCGGAGGTGAGACCGGTACCGGGGGTTACCGGGGAGGCGAAGGGTGTCCCGGGGGGCGAGGGGTGTCCCCGGTATGAGCGTCCCAGCGCCGGGCCCCCGGGCAGCAATAACCGGGCTGGCGGCGCTGAGCGGGAGTTAATTATCCCCTTAATGGGCGGTTAATTATTATTCACCTCTGCGTAATTGCGCGCCGGCTCCGGGGGGTTTTCCGGCGGGGTCCCGGGGGAAGTCAGGGCGGTCCTCTCCGGTGGCGGCGGGAGAAGGAGGAGGAGGATGATGATGGGAGTGCCGGTGGCTCCGTGCGCTGCGGGCGGAGCCGCTCCCGGTGCCCCGGCTGTGCCTTTCCCCGTGCCCCCCTCGCCCAGGTAACAGCCCGGTACCCGCGGCTGCAGCGCCGCACCGTGTCCGGCAGGGGGCGCCAGCGCGCTACCGGCGCTCGGTACCGGCGGGGGCGGGCGGGGGGCGCTGCCCGGGCGGGACCCTCGGGCCGGGATCAGCAGGGACCCCCCGGGGGCCGCTCCCCGCGCCCCTCACCGCTGCTCCGTTTCCCGGCAGCGCTGCCGCGATCCCGCCGAGGCCGCCCCGTCGGGCCCGGGCCCGGGAGCGGCGGTGGGCGCCGTGCGCCGGCGTTTCTCCGGGACCCCGTTGCTGCCGCCGCTGGGCTGCCGGTTGGCGGAGGCGGCCCGCGCCCCCGAGCCCGAGGCTGCCCGGGTGGTGTTCACCATCGAGGAGAGCGGCCCGAGCAGCGGCGATGAGTCCGAGCCCCCCCGGTAAGGGCGGGACGGGGAGCGGGGAGGTGATGCCGCGGTGGCACCGGGAACGGGTTACCGGGCAGGGCACGGCTGGCGGGGACGCTCCCGGGTTCAGCACCGGCGGCCGGACAGCGGCACCGGGGCAGAGCACCCGGTGGGTTGGGGACAAACCCCTCTGGCACCGGCCCTGCTGCTCCAGCCCCGGGATGTCCGTTCTGATCACCGTCTGTCCCTGTCACCTCCCTCAACACTCCTGTCCCCCACGGTCCCCACCTCACCGCCCCTGTAACCCCCGTCCCTGTCACCCCCATCCCCCTTTTTCCCATCACTCATTCCTGTCCCCATTCCCTGTCCTCACCCTCCTCACCCCCTCCTTGTCCCCATCCCGTGGCCCAACCAGAGCCACCACAGTGCTGGCCTGGCCCTGCCCGGAGTGACCTCGGTCCCTCCCGCAGTGGCTCGGGCCCAGCTGTGCTGCTCCAGGGCTATTTTTGGGCCATTCCCCCTGTCCCGTGCCTCTCCAAGCCCGGCTTGTGGGGACACCAAGGAGCTGGCACAGCCCAGGGACATGGCTCTGGTGTCACTTGTCCTCCACCCCTGCACAGACACGTGGGGACAGTGACACTCCGATAAGGACTGGCTGTCTTGGGGACTGGGACTGGCTGTCCTGCAGCCAGCCCAGCCCTTGCTGCCCAGGGCTGCTGGGTGCCAGCCAGCACAAGGGGCTCTTTCCTCTCCCCTGATGTCCCTCTGTCCCAGCATCCCTCTGCCCTGATGTCCCCATGGTCGTGCTTGCAGTCCCTTGAAAGCAAAGGTGACCCCTCCAGGACCCCCATCCGGTGGGTTTTGGGGTCCCCACTGGTGCTGGCAGGGCAGGGGGGGGTGCTGTTGCTGTCCCCCCTGGCTCCCTGCCAGCTGCTGGATATTTTTGTGGCCATCAGGAACAGCAGGTAGCCACATCCTTCTGCATCAGGCTGGTCAGGTGCCAGCTCCCACAGCCAGGCCAGTGGGTCCCTCACAGTGTCACTGTCACCAGCTGGACCTCACCCTGCTGCTCCCTGTTCTGCTCAGCAGTGGCTCCAGGAGGGGACAGCACCAGGGAGGGGCTGGGGCATGGTGTGGGGTGGGTTTGTGTCTCACAGGTCCCTCAGTGGCACCATGGCATGTCCACACCACGTGTCTGGGATGCTCCAAGCTCAGCTGTGTCCCTCAGTGGCACCGTGTCACAGCCTCACTGCATGTCCAGGATGCTCCAGATTCAATTGTGTCCCTTGGTGGCACTGTGGCACAGCCACACTGTGTGTCTGGGATGCTCTGTCATCAGCTGTGTCCCTTGCTGGCACCGTGGCACAGCCACACTGCGTGTCCGGGATGCGCCAGACCCAATTGTGTCCCTTGGTGGCACCGTGGCACAGCCACACTGCGTGTCCGGGATGCTCCAGACTCAATTGTGTCCCTTGGTGGCACCATGGCACAGCCACACTGTGTGTCCAGGATGCTCTGTGCTCAGCTGTGTCCCTTGGTGGCACCATGGCACAGCCACACTGCGTGTCTGGGATGCTCTGTGCTCAGCTGTGTCCCTCAGTGGCACCGTGGCACGTCCACTCTGTACGTCTGGGTCCCTGGGGGCTTCCTGGGGTATTTTTCCATGTGTCCAGGCAGAGCACCCCTGCCCTTTCAGGAGCAGCTGCCGCCTCGGGGACAGCAGGGTGGCCGGTGGCACCGGGCCAGCGAGGGGCCACGTGCCCGGGCCGCCAGGCACACCGAGGGGGGGACCCGCTCCCTGCGCCGGCTGCCGGAGCCAGACAGTTGTTTAATTTCCCAGGCGCAGGGCGGGAGGGGGATGGAAAGTTTCCCGGGGCTGCCGGGGCCGGGACGGCCGCACGCTTCCTGCTCCGCACCGGGGGCAGCGGGGCCTCGCCGCCGGCCCGGGGGTCCCTGAGCCGGGCCATGCTGCCCACCACGCACTGCTCGCCGGGGGCTTCTCCGGCCACGTCCCCCCGCAGTTCCCCCCGCAGTTCCCCCGTCTTCTTCAGGAAGCTCCTGATGAACCAGAGCATCCGCCTGCAGCGGCGCTTCACCGTGGCGCATCCCCTCTGGTAAGGGGGGGACGCTGGCGGGTCCCCGCGGGGGGGGTGGCACCAGGCTGTGCTGCCGGGATGGGGGCAGCGCCTCCCCCCAGAGTTGTGGCACGTCCTCAGGGCTCTGTGGGCCCGCAGGGACGAGGAGGGGACAGCGGGTGTCCCCCCACATGGTCAGGGGCTGAGCCGGGCAGGGGGAGCCGCGGGACGAGCGGGGCTGAGCACGGACACACTCATTGCAGAGATGGCCAGGCAGGGACCCGGTGGGGACGGAGGGGGGGCTTTGCCCTCCAAATCAAGGCACCAACGCAGCCACCGCGGCTCCCCCCTGCCCTCCCCACCTCGGAGCTCTTGGGTTGGTTTTGGGGTGCCCGCCCCACCTGCGCGGGCGCCGTGGGGCTCAGCACATCCCTCCGCAGTAGCGACAGCGTCTATTTATAGCGGCCCCGGGCCCCCCCCCGCCACGGACACCGCTCGGAGGTCATTAACGCTGAAACATGGGGGGTTAATTGGGCACCAACCCCCTGGCAGGGGCTCGTGTCCCCCGGGGCTGTCCCCTGCGGTGGCAGCGGGGTCAGGGGTGGTGGCACGGAGCCGGGAACAGACGCGGGCATCACCCCGCGGGGCCGTCGGAGGGACAATGCGCCTTTGTGTCGCCGGTACCATCGGGGATGGGAAGCCGAGGCAGGAAAACAAGGGGCTGCGGGATGGCATGACGCGGTGCCGGCTGGCACTGCCACTGCCGGGGACGGCCGCGCCACAGCGACCGGGGCTGCCGGAGCGGGACGATGCTGCCGGGCAGCCGGTGCCCCTCCCGGAGGCACTCCTGCATCGGGTAGGTGCTGGGCTCCCGCTGGGGACACGGTGGCCCCGGTGGCATCTGCGCTTTCCCAGTGCTCTGGGGTGGCTTGTTCCCGTCCCACGGCGGTGGCGGCTGCGGGAGGGGACAGGCGCTGGATGGCCCTCGCCACGTCCCTGTTGCGTGCAGCCTTTCCCATGACCCCGGGGCCAGCAGTGCAGCAGGGTGGGTGAGGCGGCCGCGGCAAGCCTGGGGACATTGCAGGGTCACCATCCCTGTCTCCTGTCCCCCCTGGATGCACACGGCTGCCAGGTGACTCCGCTTGGGGTGCTCCTGGGCTGCCGCCAGCGTATCCCCAGGGGCCAGGGCTTGGCTTCTGCGTCGGTTTCTGTCCTTCGATGTCCCCTGGCTCTGTGCCATGGCTGGGATATTGTCCCCTCCGTGGGACACGGCACCTCGAGACGGGGCTGATGGAGGCTTTGGGGCTTTGGAGAACTTGGGACCGTGGTGCTGGTGACAGGTAGGGGGAGGGACAGGCAGGAGCCAGCCCTTCCTGAGGTCTCTGGAGCTGGGAGCTTCAGGGCAGTGGGTCCTGTCCCACCTGGGTGACATGGGACAGCCTGGCTCTGCTGGTCATTGTCCCAAGACCCAGACCCCACTGTGCCAGCGGGGAACTGGGAGAGTCCATGTGCACCGAGCTGTGCCCATTCTCAGCAGCAGGTGGAGGAGCCAACAGGGCCAGACTGGGCACCAGTGTCACCACAGGGTCACCAAGCCAGAGTGCGCTGTGCAGAGTGAGATGGTGGCACAGAGAACCCAACAAACCTGCCAGCATCCCCTGCGCTGAGGCCCCTGTGCCACGCGCCCCGTGCCAGCCTTGTCCCCTCTCCCCTCACAGCTTTGACCTGGAGAATGGCCTCCCCGGCCGGGGTGTGCTGGACCCCCAGGCCAGCCCGGGCGCGGGGCTGGTCCTGCAGGGCACCTTCTCCCACGGCCAGCGCCGCGAGTCCTTCCTGTACCGCTCCGATAGCGACTACGACCTGTCCCCAAAAGCCATGTCCCGCAACTCCTCCATCGCCAGCGACCTGTGAGTGTCCCCCCCAGCCCACATCCCCTGGGACGCCCCTTCCCTTCCCTCCCCTCCCCGAGCCTGACGCTCCCTGTGCTCCCGCAGGCATGGAGAAGACATGATCGTCACACCCTTTGCCCAGGTAGGTGTCACCGCTGTGCCCTGCCCAGGAGGGGACACCGCCTGCACCCAGCACCGGGGTGGGTGTCCCGGGGGGGTCCGCCCGACCCCAGCCCCCTCTCGCCCCCCAGGTCCTGGCCAGCCTCCGCACCGTCCGCAGCAACCTGACCCACCTCCAGGACCGCGCTGGCATCAAGTGAGTGGGCGGGGGGTGGGATGGTGAAGATGTCACCTGAGTGGGGACCCCAACCCACGGCAAGGGTGGGGGGCACCGCTGCGGGGGTCCCAGCTCCTCAGCCCCCTGTGTTTCACAGGCGAGGATCGAGCAGCAGCCTGCCCTCGGGGAGCAAGGCCAGCCTCTCCGGTGAGTGCCGGGGGGGACGGTGGTGGGGAGATTTTGGGACGAGCTAGCTGTCCCTGTGTCCCCAGGGGGTGTGCTGCCGTGCCTTGGGGGTGCAGCAACCCTCCCCGCCAAGCCAAGGCAGAGCTGAGGCTTTGCCCTTCGGGATCCATGTCTGGTTTTCGGCAGCTCCTCCCGCCTGGCCGCCCTTCGCGGCGGTGGAAAAGCTCCCGTTGACGTCAAACCTTCCATTAATAAAACCCCGGCGGTGAGCGGGGCCCCGCGGGAGCCCGGCTGCCCCCGGGGCTGGCTGTCACCCCACGGGACAGCGTGGCACGCCGCGTGCCGGGGCTGCCACGCCATGGGGACAGCGTGACGCTGCCCAGGGATGCCTGACCCCGACCCCCGCGTCCCCCCGTGCCCCCCGCCGCCCCGCTCGGGGGGTGTTGTCACCCCCCATGCTGGTGAGCCCCCGGGTTTGGTGTGGCACCAGCCCCCCTGTGCCGGGTGGCCGCGCTGCTGGCAGGTCCCTTGCCAAGCTGGCGGGTGCCCCCAGCAGAAGATGCCCACCAGAAGCTCTCGCGGGAGACCCTGGAGGAGCTGGATTGGTGCTTGGACCAGCTGGAGACGCTGCAGACCAGGCACTCGGTCAGCGAGATGGCCTCCAACAAGGTAAGGGACCCTGTCACGGTCACCCTGGCGGGCACGGGGACCCCAGAGCCCCCCAGGACATCCTGCCAGCCCCCCACACCGCTGACCCTGCCAACCACCCGCAGTTCAAGCGGATGCTGAACCGGGAGCTGACGCACCTCTCGGAGACGAGCCGCTCTGGGAACCAGGTCTCCGAGTACATCTCCAGCACCTTCCTGGGTGAGGACACCCCCGCCCCGGGGTCACCTCCCCGCTGGCAGCAGGGTGGCCTTTGTGTCCCCAGAGAGCTGGGGTGCCCACAGGGATGATGCCAGCG
Source organism: Nicator chloris (assembly GCA_013400495.1). Classification (NCBI taxonomy): domain Eukaryota; kingdom Metazoa; phylum Chordata; class Aves; order Passeriformes; family Pycnonotidae; genus Nicator; species Nicator chloris. The sequence goes on from WAAE01016177.1 coordinate 12,764, forward strand.
GAGGGTCCCACTTGCTCCTTGTGGAGGAATGGAATGAGGGGACCAGGGGGGTTTTCCCAGGTGTCCCGGTGGGATTTGCTGCCTTGGAGGTGTCACAGCATTTGTCCTGGCTGGGAGTGCTGGCTCATACTGGTGTATACTGGTGTATACTGGTGCACCGGGGCTGTTGGAGCCATCCTTGTGTGCCTGGGGGAGTGCCCAGGGGTCCCCTGGCAGATGTGTGGATGTGGGGTGAGGTCAAGTGCTGCAGCCCCCCAAATTGTCGCAGTGTGACCCATGCCTGTCCTCGGCATGACCCGGGGGGATGCTGGTGGTGAAATTTGGGCTCCTGCCCTGCTCACGGCCTCCCCGTGTCACCCCAGACAAGCAGCACGAGGTGGAGATCCCCTCGGCACTGGCCAAGGACAAGGAGAAGGAGCGGAGGAAGCGCCCCATGTCCCAGATCAGTGGTGTCAGGAAACTCACGCACAGCTCCAGCCTGGCCACCGCCGGCATCCCCCGCTTCGGGGTGCGCACGGACCGCGAGGCGCTGCTGGCCAAGGTGGGCCCTGCCAGGGGTGACCCCCCCCGGACTGCGGGGTCCCCAGCACCAGCCCCTCATGGATCTCTGTCCCTCCGGTCCCCAGGAGCTGGAGGACACCAACAAGTGGGGGCTCGACGTGTTCAAAGTCGCCGAGTACTCGGGGAACCGCCCGCTGACCGTCATCATGTACAGCATCTTCCAGGTGAGCATCCCCCCGGGATGTCCCTGTCCCTGTGCCCGCAGGGGGACGAGCCACCTCCTGCCTCCCCGCAGGAGCGTGACCTGATGAAGACCTTCCGCATCCCCGTCAACACCTTCATCACCTACATGCTGACGCTGGAGGACCACTACCACGCCGACGTGGCCTACCACAACAACCTGCACGCCGCCGACGTGGCGCAGTCCACGCACGTCCTCCTCTCCACGCCTGCGCTGGAGGTGATTCCTGCTCACCTGAGGCCACCCAGGTGTGCCTGGCAGGGCCGTGACGTGTCCCTGATGCCTTTTCCCACCGTTCCCAGGCTGTCTTCACGGACCTGGAGATCATGGCTGCCATCTTCGCCAGCGCCATCCATGACGTTGACCACCCCGGGGTCTCCAACCAGTTCCTCATCAACACCAGTGAGCTGGGGCGCAGGGGTGGACCTGGGGGATATTGGGGGACCTCAGGAGTCACCCCGGGGTGACCAGTGCCATCTTGCAGACTCGGAGCTGGCCCTGATGTACAACGACGCCTCGGTGCTGGAGAATCACCACCTGGCTGTGGGCTTCAAGCTCCTCCAGGAGGAGAACTGCGACATCTTCCAGAACCTGAGCAGGAAGCAGAGGCAGACACTCCGCAAAATGGTCATCGACATGGTATGGGGGGGCTGGACCACCCCAGGGTGAAGTCTGGGCTGGGGGATCAGGCTGAGACCTGTTCCCACCTCTCCTTTCCCAGGTGTTGGCCACGGACATGTCCAAACACATGAACCTGCTGGCGGATCTGAAGACCATGGTGGAGACCAAGAAGGTGACCAGCCTGGGGGTGCTGCTGCTGGACAACTACTCCGACCGGATCCAGGTGGGGACACACCTGGGGAATCCCTCCCAGCGCTGCAGGTGTCCATCCTGGCTCTGGCCTGAATGTCCCATTTGGCACCACCACCCTCCCCAACCCAGCTGGGGGGTCAAGCGAGTTTCGTGGCACGGTGTGGGTGGCCCTGGGCGACAGAGGACACGGTGACCATGCCCGCAGGTCCTGCAGAACATGGTGCACTGCGCCGACCTCAGCAACCCCACGAAGCCTCTGGAGCTGTACCGGCAGTGGACCGACCGCATCATGGTGGAGTTCTTCCACCAAGGAGACCGGGAGCGGGAGAAGGGCATGGAGATCAGCCCCATGTGTGACAAGCACACCGCCTCCGTGGAGAAGTCCCAGGTGGGGGTGGCAGCCTGGGGACAGGGCGGGGGACGCAGGGCCGGGCAGGGGGCTCAGCTCTGCCTCCCCCCAGGTGGGATTCATCGACTTCATCGCCCACCCGCTGTGGGAGACGTGGGCCGACCTCGTGCACCCCGACGCCCAGGAGCTGCTGGACACGCTGGAGGACAACCGGGAATGGTACCAGAGCATGATCCCGCGCAGCCCCTCCCCTCCGCCCGAGGGACCCGCAGTGTCCCCCGCCAACACCGACAAGTTCCAGTTCGAGCTGACGCTGGAGGAGGAGGAGGAGGAGGGTGAGTCAGACACGGAGCTGGAGGGGGCCGAGAGCCCCTTGGACGAGGACAACAGCGGCTCCAAGACACCAGGAACGGACGACTTGGAGTCTGCCGACACCAAGCGCCTGTCCCCCGGCCCCGGGGACCGGGACTCGCCTGTCCCCCGCCCCAGGGACGTGGACAACCGGCGGGCGCTGGAGGGGACGCTGCCGAAGGACGGTGGCAGCGGGTGCTCCGTGCCAGGGCCTGAGGGCAGCCAGGGGCTGTGCCTGGACACAGAGGGCAACGTCACATTCCTGTCCCTGGGCACGTAGCAGCACCGGCCCGTGGGTCCCCTTGCTGCCGGCGGACGTGAGACTGGGCACTGCCCTGAGCAGTGCTGGGGACAGTGGGGAGCTGGCACTGGGGAGCACTGGCACTGTCGGGACCTGGAGGCACCCAGGTTGTGTCCCCGTTAGGGAGCTGGGCAGGTCCTGACAGGTACGAGGGCGCTGCTGGCCTTCTCCCCGCTCCCAGCTGCTGGGAAAGGTCCCTGTCTCCAGACAGGGCGTGGGGACACTGAGCTGTGGCCCCAGCCCAGCCCTGGGGACATCACACCCCACAAGGCTGCAGGAAGGAGCACTCCAGCACCTTTCCAGGTGTCCCCTCGCAGGACAGCAGCCCCATGGTGGGATGAGGTGGGCGAAGGGTGCTGGTGACACCCCCGGCACGAGGCACCCCCAGGCACCGGCGCACGGCACGGGCACGACGCAGTGGTTTATTTATTTGGGGATAGGTTCACTTTTTAAAGCCTTTTGTAGCTCACTTTTTACTACGAGCCCCTCCGAGGCTCACACACATTTTTGGGGCGGAAAGATGCATTTTTGGGCAGGAAAGCTGCATTTCTGCTCTGTGATCACTCAAAATGCCGTTTGTATTTCACGTTTCGGACCCTGGCGGGTGCTGTCACCCCCTCCTCCCCTGCCGTCTCCGGTGTCCTGCCTGGGGCGGGGTCCTTTGGGATTCTTCCTTCACCTTCCAGAGATTAAACCCGGTTTGTTCCACTCTAAACATGAGCCTTGTAAGCGCCTCTTTGTGTCACGGGAGCCGCAGCCAATGTCCCCAGGGACCGGCGTGGTTGGTGTCCCCGTCTCCCGCCGGGCACGGGGCAGGGCCTGGCTCTGTGCTGGAACAAAAGCGAGCTCCTCCCTGGAAACGCCGATCCATCACTGGCAAACACAACCTGCTAAGGTAAATATTTAATCGCCGGCTTGGCGCGGCGGGCAGCCCGTTCCTGGCTCTTCCGCATTGCTCCCCACGGTGATTTATCTCCACAAACACGTCCCCACCCATGGCACTGCCCTGGCACGTGGGGCCCTCGCCCCCTGCCCGCCCTGCGCTCCCCTGGCAGCAGCGAGGCCTCGGGAGTTGATGGTTCTTTCCCAGGCCAGACGTTTTCCAGGGTTTGGCCGGGAGTGCCGGGTCCTGCACAGCGTGGTGGTGGCTCCGTGCCATCCCTGGTGGGTGCTGGATGTCCTCTTGTCTCTCCAGAGAGGGATGGGCTGAGACTCTGCTCTCAAACTCCCCAAATCCAGATCCAGCCCAGACTCTGCCAGGCTGGAGCGGGGCAGGAGCTGGTGGGAAAAGCCCCTTTTCCCCGTTTCTGGCTGAGGGGCTGCAGCACGAGGAGGGCAGTGGGGCTGTTGCCTGGGGAAGGTGATGGAAAATATCCACAGCAGCCAGGTCCATCCCTAAGTGTGGGTCCATCCCTAATTCTGGATCCATTCCTAAGCCTGGTTCCATCCCTAAGCCTAGATCCATCCCTAATTCTGACTCCATCCTACAGCTGATTCCATCCCTAAGCCTGGATCCCTCCCTAAGTGTGGATCCATCCCTCACCCCGTGTCCATTCTCATGGCTGCGTCCATCCCTGCCTCCTGCTCATCCACCCCACGCTGGACCGTCCGTGCCACCCTGCGGTCACTCTAGGCTGTGGTCGATTTCCTCACTGCCCACCCAGTGCCCACCGTGTCCGGCTCGGTCCTGCCGGGGCTGAGGGCCTGGAACGAGCCTGGGCAGGAGCAGAGAGCTGCACCGGGACAGAGGCCGTGGAGCCCCCCGGGCGGGGCGGGGCAGGGCCCGGGAGGCTCCCGGGCCCCGGGCAGGGCAGGCCCGGGCAGGGCGGTGCCGCTGCCCTGAGGCCGCCATATGCTGCTGGCCCTAATCCCCGGCTGGAGCCTCAGGGCGAGGGAGGACATGGCCGCCCACCTGCGCAGCAGCCCCGCCTCAGCGCCAGCCGCCCTGTCACGGGAAGGATCAGGCTGCCCGCGACTGCAGGCCTGCGGAAGGCGTCGCGATAGCGCGCCATGTCGCGACAGGAAGGCTGTCAAACCTCGCCCCCCCCTTTCAGCGGGAATGGTTCGCCCTACACCCCCGCCGGCGCCGGAGGTGGTTCATCCTGCGCCCTGCGGAGCGCGGCCGGACCGCACCACTACGCCCTGCCGGAGGAGGGGGCGGCGCCCACCACTGCGCCGGGAGGGGGGGGTCTCCTCCCCCCGCCTCTGCCCGCCGTCCATCAGAGCGCGCCGCCGAGCCAATCAACGCCGCCCTCAGGGGCGCGCCCGTGACGTAAGGCTCGTTTGCATATAGAGCCCCGCCCCTCCGCCGACGTCACCCGGGCTCCGCATCTGCTGCAGTCGCTGCGGGGAGGAGGCGGCGGCGCGAGCGCGGCAGAGGTGAGA
>WAAE01016177.1:25578-69883 GCA_013400495.1 Nicator chloris
CGTGCTTCCCCCCCCGCCCCCGCCACTACCGGGCGTTACCGCCACCCGCACGCGGAACCGGGCGAGTGTCACGTGACAACAACGACATCCGCTTCCTGGCTCCGCCATGACAGCTACCGAGGCACAGGACGCCGCCATGACAGCTACAGAGGCACAGGACGCCGCCATGACACCTTCCCAGGCAGCAGCTCGTGGTGGGGCGAGATGGGGATGGTCCCCGCGGTGCCCCAGCCCCGCCCTGTCCCTGACACCTTGGTTTTGCGGCAGCAGAGTGGCTGGGGAGCTGTCGTTGCCTGGGGACATCCCTGTGGAGGTGGCCACGATGGATGTCAGCAGTGCTAGGACCACGGCTCTCCCCACTCGGCTGGTGCCACTGGGGTCCCCCAGGCGTGGGGACGCTGCTGAAACCCTCCAGGCTGCCCCCAGAGCCATCAGAATTCTTTGAGAAGCTTCTCTTTGGAGCTTGAACATCAACTCCGTGTCACCTTGGTGGCGGGGGATAGCAGAAGGGCTGGGGGGATGTTGCTGTTCTTCATCCTGGGAGTTTGTCACTCCCAAGGACATCCTGGTGGGAGTTGAGGCCTCTTTCTCAGCGATGTGGGGCAGCTCTGGCTCTGAACTGAAGGCAAAGATCCCCTCACTAACGGGTGTTTGTCTGCCAGGATTGATGTGGGGCAGGAAGGCAAAAAACTCACCAGCCTCTAAAAACATCAGCTTTATTCCAGCTGCCAGCGCAGCCGAGGAGCCCTGCTCCCCCTCACAGCCCATCCAAACGCTGCAGCAGGGCCTGGCCAGCCCTATCTGTAGGAATTGGCCTTGTGTTTTGGCAGGAAGGTGAAGCTGGGCGGGACGGGGCCCAGGAGCAGCTCACTGGGAGAAAGAATCAATCACAGAATTAATCCAGAGACCTTCAGGATCGTCCAGTGCCACCCTTGCCATGGGCAGGGTCACCTCCCACTACCCCAGGTTGCTGCAAGCCCCGTCCAGCCAGGCCTTGGACACTTCCAGGGAAGAAAGGCGACAACAAAACCAAACCCAAGGAAGGGTCAGCGTTCAGTCCCCAGCTGTCACACGACCCTGTGGCTCTACAGGGGCTCTGCCAACGTCCCTTTTTAGCAATTTCAATTAAATTTGATGCTTCATTACCTTATTTTGATCCAATCATCCACGTTTTGGCTGGCCATGAGGGTCTCCAGGTAGTCCCTCCCCAGGTAATAGGGCGGCCGCTCGTTGATTCTCTGAGGTAGATGTTCCAATAACCCAACTGGAATGTACCTGGAATAAAACGAAATTAAAAATAATAAGAATGAAACCGCAACAGCAGTGAGCTCTAGGGTTTCATTAATTATTGTTTGAAGATCCTCCTGGCTGGGCAGCATTACCTGCACAGGAAGGAGAGCCATTCCAGCAGGAATTTCCTGGTTTTCTCCACTCCCTGAGTGTCTGAACCCCAGTGCTCGAGGCCGTAGTTGGTGAAGTCCTTAAGGATGTCAAATCTCTCGCTGGAGGAGATATCCCAGTGTCTCTGCTCCTTGATTTCCGTGAAAAGCCAGGGTTTGATGAGTGCCCCTCTGCAGCCAAAAAAAGAAAAGGGATTGTTATTCCCATCACTCCTGAAGATTTGAGACACTTTCCCACTTTCCAGCACTGATTTCCCAGCCAATTCTGCTTTAAATCTCCTTCTCCATTCCAACGAGAAGCTCCAACCGATACAAATTGATTTTACCAATTTTCAGAGTGGTTTCACTGAGAGGAAATTCCATGCTTTGGGTTTGTTTAGGGATTTTTTTAAATCCTTTTATTTTTTTTTTCTTTTTCCTCTTGAACCACCCGAGTTCAGGAGTGAAGGGAAACACAGGCACTTGCCTTGCAATCATGATTCCAGAAACTCCCATCTGCATGGCTCGATTTGCATCTTCGTAGGACAAAATATCCCCGTTTCCTGCCCGGAAAGGAGGGAGAAGCCAGAGGTCAAAGTGATCCGTGAGGACAAGTCAAAGTGAGCTAATCCAGGCATGGGATAAAATTCAAAATGGACACAACGTCCAAGAGCCAGATGGTCCAAAGAGGCTCCTGGTTTGGATTCCCAGGGATGTTTCTGATGGATGTTCCCTTACAAGGAGAAAAGGAGCCTTCTCCTCTCTTCTCCTTCACTCTCAGCTCGTTTCCCTGAAGGTTTAGGGGTTTTGTGCCACAGGGGTAAGAAAACACCTCTAAAACCCAAGTGATTTGCGTCCCTTCCCTCTGGCACCACACCAGCAGCACCAGGGATGCTCCAACCTTTTCCCCACGCCAAGCATCTTTGGGAACACGGTTTTTAGCCCCTTTTTGAAGGGATTTGAGGTGAAACGAGCCATCAAGGCAGCCCCACGTACCAAAGAGAGGCATGGGGCTGGCGAGGCGGGCGCACTCGGCGATGTATTCCCAGTCTGCACTCCGGGTGTACCTCTGCTCCCGGGATCGCCCGTGCAGCTGTGGAGAGATCCAGGGAGCCCTCGCTGCACAGGCAGGGAGGGACAGGGGGCAGGGACACCAGGATGGGGAAGGGAACCTCGGGATCAGCCTCGGGATCGGCCTCGGGATCTACGGGTGCTGACAGAGCTGGGTAAGGGATCCCTTGGGATTTACCTCTGGATCTGCCTCTGGATTTACAGCCAGGGGTGCTGACAGTGGGCTGAGGAAGGGCTGAGCAGAGCTGAAAGGGCTGGAGGTGTTTGGGGTGATGTTTGGGCTATTTGTGAGCCAGAGCAAGAAGTGGCTCTCCTCAGGGAATGCACTGTGGGCTGGAACTAAGCCCCACACAAAGAGCTGATCCCACATTCCCCGTTCCTGACTGGGGGAAACTTCTGCCCCAGAGCATTGAAGGAACCATCTGTGGCTCTCCCATCCCTGGAAGTGTCCAAGGACAGGTTGGACACGGCCTGGAGCACCTTGGGATAGTGGAAACTGTCCCTGCCCATGGCAGGGGGTGGGATGGGATCAGCTTTAAGGTCCCTTCCCAAACCATTCTGGGATTCCATGATCAAGGACCCAAGGCTCAGGATCAGGTAGGAAAACACCCTCTACACCTGAAATTTCCTCTTTTATTAGCAGAGGACACGAAAAGGCAGGGGAAAGTCATCCCCATCTGCTCCCCAGGCAGAATTCCCCAGCCACCAAGCCCACACGTCTGTCCCCGTACCGTGACCATGGACGCTCCCCACTCCCGGATCCTGGGGATGATTTTGTGAGCCACGTTAACCTTTTCCTGCACCCCAGTCCTGATCTTCACCGTCAGGGGGACATCCAGCACCTGCAGAGGTGGGAAGATGAGGCCAGGCCGGACTGGGCTCCATCAGCTCAGCTCCAGGTGCTCCGACTCACCGAGTTCATCCCGCGGACGATCTGCTCGAACTTGTTGGAGCGAGTCATGAGAGCACAGCCTCCTCCCTGAGGGACAGAACATGGCACACTCAGGCCTTTCCTCACATGGTGGAGAGTCCTTGGAGCTGCTCAGGTAAGGCTTGGAGCATCTCAAAGTTTGGAGAAAGTGGATCCTTCAACCAAAAAAACTCCAGAGTGCTTTTCCCTCCCAAATCCTGCCAGGCAGACACGGCCATTCCCTGCTCCTTGAGCTGCTTATTCCCTTTCTCATTGAGATCTACTGCCCATAAATGACCTGGGAGCTCTGGAACAGACTGGAAAGGGCAACCAGGCAGCAGGGGATGAGGGAGAAGACAAGGATTCATGGAAGGAAAATGCACCACAGAACTTCTCACCTTCTTGTAGACCAGGTCAATGGGACACCCGACGTTGATGTCAACGAAATCCACGTCGATTGTCCTGTTCAGGAGCTCTGCACACTTGGTCATGGTGTCTGGAAAGGCTCCCTCCAGCTGCCAAAGGGAAACAGCTTCCCTGAGTTCCAGAGGCAGCTTTTCCCCTGGGAATTGAGTTCTTGGTGGGTTACGGGGTGATAACACTCACCTGCACCCCGAAGATGTCCTCGGTGTGGTGGCGTTTGAGCAGAGCCCACTCGGAGGACTGGCCCTGGAGCAGGTTGGTGCACACAGCCATCTCCCCGCAGGTGACATCTGCTCCGAAACGTTTGCAGATCCGTCGGAAAGGGAGGTTTCCACACTGCCAGGGACAGCAGGGACAGGATTGTCAGGAGATCTGCTCTGTTCCAACCGTGCCCACTTTGGCACAAGGATGGAGTTATCGACCTACCGTGGTCAGTGGAGCCAGGTAGAGCTTGCCTTGGATTTCCAGCTGGGAAACAGGGATGGAGGAGCAGGTTAGCAGAGCTGCAATGGTTTTTATGGAATCACAGAATGTTTGGCTTGGAAAGGACCTTAAGGATCATCCAATTCCATGCCCTGGCCATGGGCAGCGACACCTTCCACTGTCCCAGGGTGTTTCAAGCCCTGTCCAGCCTGGCCTTGGACACTTCCATGGATAAGGCAGCCACAGCTTTTCTGGGAATTCCGTCCTAGCCCCTCCCCACCCTCACAGGGAGGAATTCCTTCCATATATAAGAAATGCTCTGCCTGCCTCCCCCAGCTGAAGGCTCTCCAAGGGGTTTCTCTTCCATCTTTCCACGCACAATCTCCCCCACGGGATCAGGACACGAGGGACTCTCACCTTCTTCTTCTCACATGGCCGCAGCTTCGTGACGTCTTCATCTGTCAGCGGGCCCAGGGTTGGGATGGAGGGAGCACCCTCAGCCCCTCGGGAGCTCTGCAGAGCCTGAAGTTTGGGAGCATCCTCAGCCCTTTGGGAGTTTTGCAGGTCCTCTGGTTTGGGAGCACCCTCAGCCCCTCGAGAGCCCTGCAGGGCCTCAGGCTTGGGAGCACCCTCAGCCCCTCGGGAGTTCTGCAGGGCCTCAAGTTTGGGTGCATCCTCAGCCCCTTGGGAGTTCTGCAGAGCCTGAAGTTTGGGAGCATCCTCAGCCCTTTGGGAGTTTTGCAGGTCCTCTGGTTTGGGAGCACCCTCAGCCCCTTGGGAGTTCTGCAGGGCCTCTGGTTCGGGATCTTCTCCCTGCTCCTGCAGCACAGAGCTGTCTCCCAGGCCCTCCTGGGGTGCAGTGCAGTTGGACCCCTCTGTGGAGCCCCCCGTGGCTTCGCCTCCCTTCCCACCGCGGAGCCCACGGAGAAACTCCTCGGCCTTCCGGAAGGCGAACTTCTTCTTGCGCAGCTGCTGCTGCAGCTCCTTGGAGAGGCTGTTCCTCACCAGCAGCTTCCCTTCCCACTGCCGGGCCAGGGCGGCGTTGACCAGGTTCTGGTGGCCGTCCCCGAGGTGGGCCTGGCCAAAGCGACAGGTGACCCCATAGGGACAGCGGCCGAAGGTGTCGAAGAGGACGCAGTGCTGGCCTAGGTCGGCCGGCTTCACCGCCAGGTACTCGGACACGTCGTGGAGGAAGCGGCAGCGCGGCCCGAAGTGGCACTGCCCGGCACAGCCCTGGGGACAACATGGAGCAGGGGAAGGTGGGGATGGAGCAGCACGGCCCGGAAATGCTCTGAGCACCTGAGATCACCAGGTGCCAGGGATGTGCTGCAGGAGAGGAGGGACGGACGCGCTGGAGGGGATGGATACATTTCAGGGAAGGTTGTGACACTCAGCTCATGTCATGTCACCCTCGCCTGGCTGGTTTTTATGGAATTCCAGACTGGTTTGGGGTGGAAAGGGCCATAAATCCCATCCAGTCACACCTGCAGGGGCACTTTCTACTGTCCTGGCTGCTCCAAGCCCCGTCCAACCTGGCCTTGGACACTGCCAGGGATCCAGGGACAGCCACAGCTGCTCTGGCAATTCCATTGCAGGGCCTGCCCACCCTCCCAGGGAGGAATTGCTTCCCAAAATCCCACCTAAGCCAGCCAGAGCAGCAGGGCCCTGTGTCCCACCTGTGTCACCGAGGGGCACAGCCTGCTCTGCTCATAGGAGTTGGGTTTCATGCAGGGGCGGCTCTTGTTCTGCCCCCGGGCTCTCTTCTTCTCCGGGCGCTCCTTCTCGTCCTCTGCAGCGTTCCCTTGGCTTTCCCCATCCTGCCCGAGCTCCTCTGCCTTCACCCTCTTGGCTGGGGGTTCACTCTGGGCGCTGCTGACCTGCTCCTCTTCCTTCTTCTCCTCCTTTCCCTCCTCCTCCTCCTCCTCGCCCCCTGCCCGCAGGTAGGCGTGGAACTGCTCCTTGGAGGTGAGGAACCTGCGGGGAAAGGGGGTGTCCGTGGAAAAGGGGGTCGGGAGGGGTGTTATGGGGGGAAACCGGGGGCAGGAGGGGCTGGGCATGGACTGGGGGGGTTACGGAGAGGTCGGGAATGTATTGGGAGGATTAGAGAGGGACCAGGCAAGTACTGGGGGATTATGGAAGAGTTGGGAATTTAGCGGGAGGGGGTTATGGAGGGATCGGGCAGGTACTGGGGGATTATGGAGGGATCGGGCAGGTACTGGGGGGGTCAAGGAGGGATCGGTAATGTACCGGGGCGTTTATGAAGGAGAAGGTTATGAAGGGACCGAGCCCGTTCTGAGGGGGTTACAGAGGGGTCGAGCACGTCCCGGGGGGCGGTTCAGGAGGGGCCGGACAGCGCCGCGGCCCCGATCCCGCACTCACCGGGCTCGAACCGGCGCCACGCCGGGCGCCGCCGCCGCCGCTGCCATGCTGCCGCGCGCGGCGATGACGTCAGCGGTGGGGTGGGGTCACGTCACTGGGCGCGCGCTCGGCGGGCCCTATAAAAAGGCCGGGAGGGGACGCGGCCTCCTCACAGCGGCGAGAGCCGTGGCCGAGTGGGCGGTGTTGTATGAGGGGCGCGTACACTCTCCGAGGCCGCTTCAGGGACTGCCCACAGCCCCTCATTGGTGTCAGGGTTGCCCAAGCAGGGAAGGAAGGCCGTTGTGCAGCCCTCGTACCGGGGAGAGGTGTCCTCCCTTGTGGCAGCTCCTTAAAGCTTCTCTGTGGGGACACCTGGCTGTGAGGGGATCACAGTTGCTGCCCCAGGCCTGGCCCCTGAGGGTGGGCATGGCTGGGAGGACAGGGGAGGACCCCTGAGATCACCGAGTTCAACTTAACGAGTGAACAGCATTGTGTCAACCACACACACAAAGTGCCACTTTGTCTTTCCTTCAACAGTTCCCTGTTTTGGGGGATGTCTGGCTCTCCTGCCTCCTCACAGCTATCAGGAGAGAGGCTGGAGTTCTACAGAGATGTGGGATACTCGGTACGGTTTTTTGTCATTTTCGGGTTATTTTTAAGCAGTAAATGCAAGGACTGGCTGCACAGTGCTGAAGGGATGAACCAGCCCTTGCTCATGAGCTGCCTGGAGCGTTCAAACTGCCCTTGCCTTTGCTCTGTGGGTGGAAGCTTGGGCTGAAGACCAAATGAACACGTCAAGCGTGGTGTGTTTGACCTTTTCTGCCTCTCCTGTAGCTGCCACGTCTTTCCCTGTGTTTGTGCCGCTCTTTACACCCTCTCCTGCTCCACAACCATGCCGTGATCCTCCGTGCCTGATGGGTGTGAGCGAGAAGGATGCTGTAGTGAGGGGGCTGATGTCTCGTGGGTGACGTATTTGGAGCCCTCCTGGATGACGTTTCCTTTCCAGCTCTGTCATCTCCGCAGCCCCTTTTGACTCACGCTTGGCCTGGGGTGCTGAGAGAGCGAGGAAAGGCTGTGAAATCCGAGTGGAGCAAGACCTGGGCTCCATCTTTCCTGTCCCACGCCCTGCGCTGAATCCAGGGAGTGTTTTTAGCTGGGTTAAGACTGTCCATGAGGCTGGACATGGGGTCAGCCCTGCTCTGTGGAGGTACCAAGGAGGAGACAGCTTAACTCATGCGTTTTGTCCTAATTTAGGAGCTGCTGGAACCTCTGGAAGAGCCACTGCTCGTGGTGTTGAGGGATTACCACGGTGTTGAGATTGTTTACGGGCACTGCCGAGTTGTGTGTGCACGTGGGGTGGAGGTAAAAGTGCACGTGGGGCTTGAATTCTGGTGTTTTCAGCTCGGTTTCTTTCCAGATGCTCCATCAGGAATGGCTTTTGGGAGGAGCTGGGAGCCCGGTGGGTGCTCCTGCTGCTGCCAAGGGTGGGCAGGTTGCACCATGGGGCCAGGCTGCTGTGGGAAGAGCTTTGGGCTGATTGGGTGTTAATTAGTTCTGGAGTGAAATATGAGGAATGCAAAATACTATTTTAAGCTTCAGCTTGGCCGGGGGAAGGAAGGAAGGAAGGAAACGAGGCTCTGGGGATGGATGAAGTGATTTCACTGCTGTTTTTGTGGGGCAATAAGCCCGAAGTCAGAGCGCTTTGGGCTGGCTGCACCCGGCTGAGGTCAGACTTCAGCATCTAATCCCTGCTCGGGGCTCTGGCTCGGCAGCTTTACGAGGCTGAGCCTTGGATGAGCTTCCCAAGAAAGCCTTTCCCAGGCTGGACAGGGCTTGGAGCAACCTGGTCTAGTGGAAGATGTCCGTGGCCATTCAGGGGTGGGAACGGGTGAGCTTTGAGGTCTCTTCCAACCCAACCCATTCCATGACTCTCTGCTAGGTTTGGAGAGGTGCTGGCTCTTGTCTCCTTCATCTTCTCACCCCTTCAGGTCACGCTGAGGTTGGAAGAGGAGCCAGGGGAACGAGGAGCTGGATAAATGTAGGGTGAATACAGATCTTGGAAGGCCAGAGCTGTCACTCCCACATCCTCCAGCAGCTCCAGAGAAAACCAATACCCACGAACTCACTGGGAAAGGCCAAGGCAGGAAAAAGGGAAAGGTTGATTACAGGAAAGTGGGATATAGATACAGGGAGAGCTAAGTCAGGAAAAGTTCAGCTCCTTCAAGGTCCAAGTTAAACACGTATTAATGAACCTGCCCCTTCCACAGGCTCCCACACAAAAGTCGGATGTGTCAAGCCCCGGGCTCTGGCTACCACGCCAGGAATTAGCCAAAAAACGAGGCTCTGTAGCAGCCCCAAGAGCAGCTGCCATGGGGAGAGAGATTCGGGCTGGTCACACTCATCTGGAGCTGTGCTGAATGTTGTGACAGCCTCTGCTGGTGCCAGGGCTGTGAATGTCCCAGCTGTGGGGCTGGATGTGTGGGAAGGTGGCTGGAGCTGTGAGGGAACCTCCTGGTCCTGTCTTCTGCTCAAACCAAACCCATTCCTCATGCGTTGTCTCCCCTTCTATCCGGTCTCGTTTCAGCAGCACAGCTTCCAGCCTTCTGCAGAGGAGACTATTCCCATTGCTCATAAATCTCCTATCAGGAAGCTGTTTCCAAGATGAAAGCTTTAAACGTTTCCCCTCTCTGGTTTCACGTCCCAGCTCCCAATTCCCTCCCTGCTGTAATCACCAGCTCCATCCCCTCCATCTGGACACGCCGGGGTCTCTGTGCCTCACACCAAGAAAACTCTGCTCCAAAAAAAACCTGTGCTGGGACAGTTTGGAATTGGGGTGTGCACCTCCAAAGCTTGGAAACGGCCACTGCAGGCTTTGTGTCCCGGACTTTGGAAAGCTCTTCCTGCTGCAGGTCCCTCCTGGCTGGTTTAAGAGCTGACTTAGCATTTGGAGGAGCTAAAGGTCATTATCTGGGCAAGGCCCCTGGATTTGGGATGAGCTCTCGGCAGGCTGGAGCTCGGGGCCTGCTGTGGGTATCGGATCACCGGCAGCAGGAGCGCTCGTTCCCGGGGCTGGGATCGTTATCCGTGGGGACGGGGCCTTGGATCGGCGGCGTGGGCACGGAAAGGTAGGGGAAGGCACAGAGCAGGGGAAGGCATGGAAAGGCAGGGAAAGGCAGGGAACAGGGGAAGGCAGGGAGCAGGGAAAGGCAGGGGAAGGCAGGGGAAGGCACAGAGCAGGGGAAGGCATGGAAAGGCAGGGGAAGTCAGGGAGCAGGGAAAGTCAGGGAGCAGGGGAAGGCAGGGAGCAGGGAAAGGCAGGGAGCAGGGAAAGGCAGGGAAAGGCAGGGAGCAGGGAAAGGCAGGGGAAGGCAGGGAAAGGCAGGGAGCAGGGAAAGGCACGGGACATCTGGGCTCACGTGGGAGGTGCTGGGAGCGCTGTGGGATCCCAGGGCTCTTGGCCGTGGCACTCAGCCCTTTGTTGGGAAAGGTTGGAGGAGACCCCAAGCCTTTTCATCAGACCCTAAAATTAGAGGCAACCCAAGGCCCCAGTCCTGGGAGAGGCGGATTCCTTGGCAGAGGCTGCTGTGCTGATGGAAGAGGCAGGATGTGGCTTTTCCCAGTGCCCTGGGCATGGCAGCAGGGGGAAGGTCCCAATTCTCCATTCTGGTGGCTCTGGAGGGCATCTCTCAGCAGCCTTTGTCCCTCTCAGCCTTCATCACCCTCAGCCCTGCTGTTCCCAGGGCTGTTTTGGGGCTGTTCCATGGGAGGCTCCCAAAAGGAACGTTCTCTTCTGGCCTCTGCTGTCACCTGAGGTCACCCCGTCCCCTTTCTGTGCAGGTTGCCTAATCCCTCGTGGCTCAGCCTGCTGGGAATTAGGGGAGTTGAGGATCTGGACAGGAAAGGTGCTTGCCTTCAGCCCTTTATCTGGCCTCTTCTAATGCCCTGTGTGCCACCAGATAAAATCTTGTGTGCGTTTTTAATTTTTATTTTTTTTTACGCGAGAAAGCAACACTGAAGTTTCCTCCTGACATTTAATTCAGTCAGTCAGTGACAAACCGAATAAACATTCCTGTTTCTCTGGGACAAAGGCTCCAAGATCCTGCTGGGACTAAAAGGTTTCATCATTTCCGAAGTAAAATGTTTCAATTTTTTTTTTTAAATAAGAACAACAGCTAAAAATGACACATTTCAATGTTTTTCTAATTATTTGCTCCATTTTGGCTGGAGCTATTTGTCAAATCTGGCCTGGCTTCTCAAGTAGCTTTGGAACCTTCCAAAACTGCTATTTTGGGCACTTTTCCTGTTATTGATGAATAACTTTGATCCCTGCCCTGCATTCCTGTTCATTCCAGGTGTTTTCTGGGGCGTCTTACAGGTGGATGGAGCCTTGGTGCCATGGCAGGGACACCTCCCACTGTCCCAGGCTGCTCCAACCTGGCCTTGGGCACTTCCAGGGATCCAGGGGCAGCCACAGCTGCTCTGGGAATTCCATCCCAGCCCCTCCCCACCCTCACAGGGAGGAATTTCTTCCCAATATCCCATCCATCCCTGCCCTCTGGCAGTGGGGATCCATTCCCTGTGTCCTGGCACTCCATCCCTTATCTGAAGTCTCCACATTTCTGGTGGCTCCTTCAAGCACTGGAAGGTCACAATTAGGTGACCCTGGAGCTTTTCCAGGCTGGACAATCCCAGTTTTCCCAGCCTTTTCTCCCAGCAGAGCTGCTGCATCCCTCTGCTCATCCTGGTGCCTCCTCTCCGCTCCCTCCACGTCCTCCCCGTGCTGGGCCCCAGGGCTGGGGGCAGCTCTGCAGGGGGGCTCTCACCTGAGCCGAATCACAAGGAACAAACCTCCCCACATTTTAATTTAGCTCTGGCAAAAAATAAAACCTGGGTGCTATTTTTATCCAGAGCTCTCCCTGACACCGGATTTTTGCAGACTAAGGGGGGATGGCTTTTTTCTTCCTCTTCCTGACTAAGAGGTGGAGAGGACTGATGCAATGTCATCTAAACTTGGAGCAGCCCGTGCTGCAGCAGCTGAGGAGGCTTTGCAGAAGGAGAACCATCCCCAGTTTTTCCCTGGATGAGCCTGGGCTGGTTTTCCATCCCGTCTTTGTTGTGGAAGACTCACCCTTGCCTTAAAAATGGATCTGGAGGATTTGCCCTTCCCTGCCTTGAGTGAGAGACACTCCTGGGGCCGTGACCTTGCTGGTGGGGGGTGCCCCCTTTTCCTCAGGGATTTGTATCCAGGTGGTTTAATTTGTGTCCCGTGTCGCTGTGGCCACTCCAGGCTGCTCCTGGTGCCTCAGGGCCTCGTGTTGTGCAGTGACCTGCATTCAGCAGCACTGCAGAGCACCAGCTCGGCCAGGATCTGTCACCTCAAGCCTAACTCAGCCCTCTCCTGACAAAAAGGCAGCTGTCCCTCTCCTGTGGACATGGTTCCGTGGGAAAAGAGGCAGGGAAACGGGTGGTGGTGGCCCTGGAAAGTCGTGTTGCTGTGGAGATGGGGAGATGTCCTTTGGCACAAGGCAGGGAGTGACCCAGCTCAGGTTTATCAGCCCTGATAAAGATCCTGTGGGATCTTTTGGGTGTTAATGCAGGACAAACCATCCCCTCTGGCTCTGCTGCGCTCACACAGCTCCGGCAGCTCTGCTGGGGCTCTCGGAGGGTGAAGAAGCAGCTTTCTCCAAGGCTCTTGGCTGTGCCTGGGATGTGGGAAGCGCAGGGAAAGCAGAGAGGCTTTGGCTGGGGCTGGATGTGAGCGGCTCCAGCAGGACTCTGTGTCCCCCAGGGCAGTGAGGAGGCTGCAGTGAGTCCTGTCATCCCCTTCCTGAGCTGGAGAAGTCCCTCCCCAGTCGTTTCTCCCCCTCTGTCCCCAGATCCCTTCTCAGCAGGGTCTAATGCACTTGCTTTCTAGGCTGGCTTAATTCTGAGATGAGATTACATCTCTGTGTGTGGGTACACGAGCTCCCTCCCCCTGCTGAATCCCAGCTCAGTCCAGCAGCGTTTGACAGAGAGGAAATGTCTCAAACCCAAATTCCTCCACAATTCCTGGGGGTGCTGGTTTGATTGAGGACCCAGATTTGTGTCCCCTCTGAGGGGGTCCTTGGGAAGGAGCTGTGATTAGTGGTGTGTGAGGATGTGGGAGCTGTAAATCATCATCCTGTAGGGCTTTTTCTGCTCCCAGCAGAGCAGAGGACAGATTCCATATCCCAAATTGTCCTGTCACTCCAGGCCCTTGCCCAATGTCTATTTCCATGATTTTTGTTGTTCCCTTCAGGTGCTGGGAAGCCACAATGAGGTCACCCCAGAGCTCCTCCAGGCTGAGCAATCCCAACTCTCCCAGCCTTTCCTCGTAGGAGAGGTGCTCCATCCCTCTAATCCTCTTCTGGACTTGCTCCAACAAGTCTGTGTCCCCAAAAAACGCCCTAAACTGGGTCAGGGAAGGACAGCCAGAGCCGTCTGTGCCCGTTTTCATCTGCAAGGATGGCAACACAGCCCTGCCAGAGCTCCAGGAGCCTTTGGACAAGGCTCCCAGGCACCGGGGGGATTGTTGGGGTCTGTGCAGAGCCAGGAGCTGGACTCTGATCCCCGAGGATCCTTTCCCACTCAGGATATTCCATGATGGATCCATGCAGGGCTGTAAAACTGCTGCTCCACAGAACTTTTGAGTTCTAAAAACAGGTGATGCTTTTCCCAAAGCTTTCATTCAAGGGCTGGGATGCCCTTTCCTGTTTAAACGTAGGATCATTCTCTCCTAAGAATGATTGAACAGCTCGACCTGTTTCCCCCCCAAAATCTCCCTGTTCCCTCTCCTTTCCCTGCCCCTGAGGTTTCTGCACCAGGCAGCATTTGCTGAACTCGGAGAGCCTCTCCCCGCAGCTGCTTTCTCTGCTGCATCTCTGCACATCATCAATATTCATGTGCTTCCTCAGCAGAGCCTCTGGAGAGAGCGCCGGGAATCCAGAGCGGGATGCAGCTCCGGAAAAGCCTTTCCTGTGGGGTCAGGGAGCCGAGTGCTTGCCACGAGAGGGGGGTATGAGCCCGCGGAGGGCCGGCTCAGGGTGCCGGGGTGGCTCAGGGTGCCACAGCTCCATCGCGCTCTGCCAGGGCTGGCAGCGGCTCAGGTGCGATCCCTGAGCTCACCTGGGCAGGGAGGAGCTCAGCCCAAGGGGATTTGCTCCCGGGTGAGCCGGTGGGCGAGAGCTAAAGCAGAAGGGATTGTCCTGGCTGCAACCCGGGCAGGGAATGCCGTGCACACCCCCAGCTCCTCTCCGGGCTGATTAAAAGCATCGTTTTCCTCGGATTTATCTGTGTTTTCTGCATGTACCCGTGTTTTCCCCGTGAGCTGCTCCCGCTGTATCGTTCTCCCCTTTGCACTGATGCAACTGTTTGTGATTGCAGAAAACCGGTTTGAGGAGCTGATCTGGCTCATCCTAATTTTTTTTTTTTCCCCCTCCTTCCCAGGTCAGGAACATTTCTTTCCCAGGTGTTGCTTGAGCATGTTGTGTCCTGGGGTCTGAGCAAGCCTGTCTGTAAATTATCCCAGCTATTCTCTTGTACTTTGCTGTGACATCAAAAGCCCACATTTCTCCTGCTGGGTGATCTCCAGGTCATCAAGGCAGATCCTTGTACAGAAAACTTGGAGAAATTGTTTGATTTCAGCTTGAACTCAGACTGGGAATGGAGAGACCTGGAGTTTTTTCTGGCTTCTGTGTTTTCTCTGTTGATTTCTTCCATAATTTTGCAGCCCAAGTGCAAAGACTAAAATGCTCAAGGAAGGGATTGGGTGTTCAAATGCCCTCCTGTGTGGAATATTCCCTCCCACATCAGAGAAGGAGGGAAGGAAATACAGAAAAGCAAAACTTCATCTTATTTTTTTTGAGGGGGAAAAACCCCTAACATTCACTGGACTTTAAATTTTGACCTCAGCTTTGTGATTGAGGCCTGTTGCGTATACACCCAATTCTTTTTATGCAACAAACCACCTTATAGCAAGGCTGACTCCAGGGAGGGACTATCCATGGGATCCAAATCCAGCTCTCCTCATTTCGTGGCTTTTTCCTCGGGGTTTGAAACCTTGGGAACAGGTTCTGGGTCTGTGGGGTCAGGCCACGCACGTGCTGTGCAGTTGCAGCGTTTGCAGTTGAATTCTTGTGTGAAATATCCCTTCTGGTCTGGCTGCTGCGGGGAGATTAGGAATAATCCCCAGTCCCCATCCATCAAACTTAATTAGGGCCATTTCCTAACGAGCCTTTGGACAGCTCAAGGAAGACCGAGCACCTTGTCATCACTTCCAGGAGGGAGAAGGACCAACAGCCTCCTGCCAGGGCTGGGGCTGGCTCCAGGGTGGGCTGGAAAGTCCCAGCAAACATCAGGAGCCCAAAAAATCTGCTGAAAAAGCAGAAAATCCCCAGATTTAGGGGAAACCAGGTACTCACTGCTAATTAGCTCAGTGCTGTGCTCCTGACATGTTTTCCTGCCTCTGCCTCCCAGAAACTGGGAGATCCTGGGCAGCTCTTCCCCTGTTTTTCTCTGAAGTGGCCGTGGTTTATTTTTCCTGAGAAAGGCTTTGTTTTTTAGAGGATGTCAATTGAAATAGAATCTGAATCGGTTCCAGGGAGGGTGTTGGTTGGATGAGCGTCTCAATTTGTTTATTTTATTAGTATTTGTTAGTTTTTACATCACTGATGCATCCCTTAGGTCCCATCCCAAGGAAAACATGGAGGGGAGGGGTTAAGCTAAAGCAACTGTCTCTTGAGATGCCCATTAATCTCCATTTATACAAGGGGAGTTTTTTCCAGAGGTCACAATCAAAAGGTGTCCCAGTTATCCTGGTCAGTTGTTCCTCACTCTCTGATTTGCTACCTCCACCAAATGTCCTGGATTTGACTTGCTCCTGTGATTTGGGGTTTCCTGGGTCGGTTTGGGGTTTTATAGGAGAGATCTGGGGAAGCCAGTGGGCAGCAGGGGAAGGGGGGGATTCTGCCCTCTCAGCTGAGACCCCACCTGCAGAGCTGCCTCCAGCTCTGGTCCAGCAGCAGGAGGACCTGGAGCTGCTGGAGAGAGTCCAGAGGGGGGCCTGGGGCTGCTCCAGGGCTGGAGCCCCTCTGGAGCCAGGCTGGGAGAGCTGGGGGGGCTCACCTGGAGGGGAGAAGCTCCAGGGAGAGCTCAGCGCCCCTGCCAGGGCCTGACGGGGCTCCAGGAGAGCTGGAGAGGGACTGGGGACAAGGCCTGGAGGGACAGGACACAGGGAATGGCTTCCCACTGCCAGAGGGCAGGGACAGCCACTGGTCACACTGGTTTAGGCTGTACTTGCATTGACTTGAGCACTTTGTCCCACCTCTGTCCCCAAACAGCCCCTCAAAGCCACACCTGCCAAATTATCCCAAATTATCCCAATTTTTTCTTTTCTCAGGGTACATTTTAGTGAGCCTGACTTCCCTCCTTAGCTTTGCTGTGACTCTGGCTGGCAGAGCCCTAATTACCAAGGGCTGGGATTTGTAATTCCTGGCACAGAAACAGCATGAATGGATTTGTTCAGTTCCATTTTATCAGCCTTTCCAGCCTGCCTCTTATCTCATTACTTTGGGGAGGGCTGAGATGGGATTAAGAGAAGTGCAGGCCTGATAAAGGGAGCTAGAAACTCAGGAGCTGGGGTGGATCCATGCAGACCCATCAGGGAGAGCTTGCAGGGATGAGGGATTGGATGGACCCCGGCCTGGGGGGAAGGAGGCTGCCCTGGAACGGGAGCTCAGGGCCACAGGAATGTGCCATGGAACCTGTTGGGCTGAAGTGAAGCACATGTGGAGGCACCTGACACTTGGCTTCCTGCACATTTGTCCTGACTCAGCTCTTTGCCGCGGTGCTGATGAATATCTCGGCTGGATGAAACTTTCCCAGGCTTCCCGAAGATTTCTCCTGCACCCAAAGGAGCTGCTGGGTGCTCTCCCTTTCCCCGAGGGGAACTGGGATGTGTGGGATGTGCTGGTCACTGGCTGAGGGCTCAGGATGGAGCTGGAGGAAAGAGGGGAATGGGCTGCTGGTGTTTGGCTTGGGAATCAGGATGCAAAGTCTGGAAACTTCTCCGAGCCCTGTAACTCTGAGGTTCCCAAGGGAGTGGAGAACAGGTCTTGTGGGAGCAGGTTTTTCTGCACCTGGAGCAATCCCAGGACAGTGACCTTTTCCCTGGATGCTGCCAGATCCTGGTGCATCCTCCTTTTTTTCTGGTCCTTGTAGGCAGAAGGGGAGGATGTGCATGGGGCAGGGTTTGGAGGCCACCTCGTTGTCTTCCTGGGGGCAAGGAGCAAGTGTCCCTCAACTTGGCCACAGAACCATCCACTGACACTTGGTGTGGTTTTGGGAATTTTCTTGCAGCCGCCTGGGCGTGGCAAAGGCACTGAAACAAAAATGGGTTCATCCTCCAGAGCAGGAGAGGCCTGGAGGGTCCTTCCTTTGCAGGGCTGCTCCCTGTCTTGCTTTGCCTGGATTCCCGAGGCTGCCAGCCGTGGGAAGGGGATTTCCATCCTTCCTCCCAGCCTGCTGGCAGCAGCGTGGTGAGGGCTCTGGTGCATGTGGACACCGAGTAATTTCACGTGGCACGGCTGCTCTCCAGCCAGGAGTGAAGATGCAGCTGCTCAAGTCGGCTCCTTGGTCCCAGTTTTCCTTCGATCCAGTTCTTCCCCTTCTGCCTGGAAGCTCTGAAGAGCACCCAGGACTCTCCTGGGGACCCCTCTTTTCTGACACCCCCTCTGCCACCCTTCACTCATTTCTCCACACGCTTTCTCAGGCTTCCCCTTCCCCGTGAAAACCTGGGAAGAACTTTCTCTTCACCTGGCACTGGGCGCAGATCTCTGCTCATTCTCTCTCTCCTCACTTCTTTCCCTTCCCCTAATTCCCTCCTTTAATTTGACTTTGCTTATTTTGAATACAAAGCTCCTCCATCGCAGTGTTTATAGTTCATAAAGCCTCGAGCTCATTGCTTATTCTCCTTCTTACATCCCTACTTAACTGCCTTGGCTCCCTGTGCCCTTTCCCTGCTTCCAGAGTACCCAGGATGAATCACAGTCCCTGTCCCCAGCTGTCTGCCTGCATAGTTCCCATATCCCAGGAATCCTGTTCCCAGACACTGCAGTGCCTCAGTCACAAATCCTTCTCTTTCTCATCCCTCCAGAATCCCTCTCTCTGGAGTCAGCCTCTCTCACGAGCCTCCCGAGCTCGGCACAGCCTTGAGGAAGGTCCCTGGCACCTGCACAACTCCCAGGATATTCCTGCTGTGGGCATCCCGGTGCTCTGAGCCTTCCCACCTGCTCTGGGAGCCGTGGAGGTGCTGCCTGGCACCTCCTGGGCTTATCTCCCTGGCACCAAGTAAATGCCATCAGCTCGTTTTGGGTCCACTTCTCCGTATCAGCCTTGGCCATGGTTTCCCTTGGGCTCTTCCCAAAATAGGTCTGAAGCACAAATGCCCCGATTCCCATCTCGCCAGGGGTGTGGTGAGGAGCAAGTGCTGGCTGCATCCCAGCTCTGTTCCCCTGCAGGAGCTCCTGGACCAGGGTGGGGCTTGTGATAGAATTTTCTTTTGGTTGTTTTCTACCGAGCTGAATTTTCAAGTCACGTTTTAAGCGCCAGCAAGAGAAGTGACGCCGATGTTCGTGAGCCGGCGGGGACTGAAAAAAGCTGGAGAGCAAGGGGGCAGAAACAGTGAGCAGAAAACAGGGGGTGAGGGTGTGGGATGAGGATGTGGGAAGCTTTGGGCTGAGACAGAGCAGATCGTGTCCCCTGGTGCTGTGGGGACAGACCCAGGGCTCTGGATGAGAACAGCTCTGCCCCTGAGCCGAGCGTGGGCAGGGTGAGCTCAGGCCCTGCGCAGAGGAACACCCAGAGTTTCATTTTCCTGAGCTGAAATTCTCTCACTGCTGCACTTTTCCTGCCCGTGGCTCAGTCCTCCTACCCCCCCCTTCCCCAGGCAAAGCATCTGAACTGAAATAATTCTGCAGATGGAGCCCAGGACACCGAACCTGAAAAATAATGCTGAAATAGTTACTGAATATAATAACTGAACTGAAATAATTCTGCAGATGGAGCCCAGGACACTGCACCATTTGAAGTCCTTCCCGCTGGTCATTCCAGTGGGAAACCTGGAGCTCCACGTAGCCTGTGGTGCTCACCCAGCTCAGGATCCTTTTCCACGGTGGAAACATTCCCAGGGACATCAGAGCCCACTGCTGCTGCCCCCACTGCCCTCCCCTCGGAGGGGACAGCTCTGTCCCTTCTGTCCCTCCAGAGACACCAAGTCCAGATCACTCCAAGAAGTTTTAAAGCATTATTTATTGCTGTAGTCTCATTGAAGGGTGAGAAAGTCTTCACTGTACGCCCAAAGCCCGTGGACAGTGATCCCCAGATCACAGGTCACAAGGTCACTTAAAGGTTAATTAACCAATAAACTCCTGCCACAAAGAATGTTTTTACTTTCACACCAATCTCTAATTAATTAGTCTTACACATCTCTGCTGCAGTGCAGACTCTCTTGACAATCATCTAAAGACACACAAACTTACAGTGCTGCACCTTAAAGCTTCTTATTACCTTTATAACTACTTCTATATCTTAAACTTGAACCTTGAAAACTTTCCACCACTTAGCTTCATGTGTTTCTATCCAAACTACAAGCTCACATTTTTACTTACGGTCTCTAAACTTGGAAGCCTTTTCCAAGGTCTCAGGTTGAACCCTGTGTTCTTTTTTTTTTAATATATATATATATATTTAAGCCTGCATGCACAAGAATTTGAAAATTTTCTTGGCCTGGAATTCCCACAGTCCAGCTCATCCCGAGGAGCGGGGAAGTGTCCCCAGCTGAAAATAGCTTGCTTGTCAGAGTTTTCCATGAGACCTTCGGGACTCCTTATCTCCCTGCTGCCGTTCTGGCACGGGATGAGCTGCAGATGGAGCAGGCTCCAGGAGCAGCTCCAAGGTTTCCCGGGGCCGTTGTCCCTCGGGATATCGGGATATCGGTCACCGCGGGGTTACAGCAGCCTCTGCTTCAGCAGGGATATTCGGGGGAGAGTGAAACCTGCCTAATATCATGGCCTGGGGGATACTGAGAGGCCTGGGTTTGCTGCCAGCAGGATGAGCAGGGATTTGAAGCTGTTGGGAAGATGCCGGGGGTTTTTGGACCTCTGGAATACCTGTCCTGCTTCCAGCGGTGCAGAAGTCAGCAGGAATGTCCCGAGCTGTCGATAAGGTCTGTGGTTTTCTGTGAAAATAAATGGATTCCTGCTAGGAAGCAAACAAAGCAGGGGCTTTGCTGGCTGGGAAGCTGCTCCTGCTTTAAATTTGAAATTTTTTAAACCTTTTAAACTGGTTCCCGGCGAGCCCTCGCCGTGAATTCACGGGTCCATCCCGTGCTCAGGTGTCACCAAGCTGTGGCCCCGGGGCAGGCTTGGCAGCAGCGACCTCCTGGTGCTTCCCGCAAGTGCTTTCCTGACCCTGGAAGAATTTTCTTGTGGCCTTAATGAGCCATCTGGGGGCAATTAGTTCTGGCTTTTATGACATCCTGGCTTTTCTCACGGAACGTGCCACGGCTGGGCTGTGCCGGTTCTCCGGCCACATCTGGGAAGGAGGGAGGGAAGCAGGAGCCAAGCTTTGCATCCTTCCTTCTTCTTCCCGGTGCCTGCCGAGGATCCAGGTCCAGGTGTGACCCTGCAGGAGCTTGATCCCCATCCCTGGAGGATCCATCCTGCTGGAACCTGTCGCTGTCGAGCAATTCCCGAGGTTCAGGTCGAGCCAGCCGCCGTCTCCTGAAGTTTCCTGAAGTGAGGGATTACAGAAAGGATTAGATCTAAAGCTCTGCTGCTGCAGTAAATCACATTTTTCACTGCTGCCAGCCAGGCAGGGAGGAGAGCCGGCGGAGCCGCCGTTTCCCGTGGCAGCGCTGCTGACCCCAATTATTTCGGGGTGATAAACCACCAGCTGTCCCTGGGCTGCCATAAACTGCTCCACTGCCTGCAAAACCAACCAGCTGAAAGAGGAAATAACAAACAGCCTTTCCCACTGGGTTGTTTCCCAAGTTCTTGGCGTTTTGGGGTGACGTTTTGGAGGCTTTTCTCCGACCCCGAGAGGTGTGTGATGGCTTTGGAGTGCAGGTTTTGAGGTTGGCCCTAAAATTCATGGGAGCAGCCAAAGAGGCCTTCCATCACTCAGATGATGCTTGGGACAGAGTTGTCATGGTTTTTGTCTTACAGAGGAGGAAGCTGAGGCACGAGGTGTGTTCCTTAGAGCTGGAAGTGAGGATTTTGGGGATTTCTGGGATGTTTGGCCCAGAAGATCTCCCTGCAGTGCCCCCCTGCCTGTGCTGGACACGATGCTGACAGCTCCTCATGCTGCTGATCCCCGTGCTGGTGCTAGAAAGAACCAAAAGGAGAAGGTTCTACTGCTGCGAATCTCCTTAATTTGATTCCTAAGGATGAGATTCATTCAGATGAAGTTCTGACAGTCCATAATTTAACAGACCACAAGCAGCAAACACTCCAAGAAATCCATTAAAAATCCCGCGTGGAAGAAAAGGCCATTGAGCTGTTCCACAGGGAATAGCAGGGCTTTGTTGTCTTTTATTTTCCCCTTCTAGTTCACTCCATCAGCTAATGGCTTTTGCTGACAGATATTTATCAACCTGAACATGCTTTCCCTAGTCTTGGAAAAATAGAAATCTTTACTCCTGGCTGCAATAAAAAAATCATCCCGCTATCCCTGAACGAACCAGCCTGGATATCAATCCTTCTCCTGCCATCCCAGCTCTGGGAGTCGTTAAGAGGAGAATGGCAAGAGCAGAAAGTGAAGCCACCCAGGCTTGGGAATAAGCCCTGAATTATTATTTTTATTTTTTTTTTCTTTAATTTTTTTTTTCAGCCAGAAACCTCACGTGCTTAACGGGCTGAGGGGCAGAGCGTGCTCGCAGCTCTCCCCGGGGCTGGCAGCAGAGCTGTCCCAGCTCCCTGCATGGTGTGGAACAGCCCCTTGTGGGGCTGCCACTGGGGAGGGCAGGGTGGCACTGCCACCAGCCTGTCCCCACGAGGTGTTCCCAGCCCCTGGCTCCGGCATCCCTCGATCCTTGCCCCACCAGGGGGACAGAAAAGGGCTCAGCACCCTGGTGCAGCCTCTGCGGAGCTCCATCTCCTCTCCTTCCCACCCTGCCTTGCTTTTTCGATTTTACAGGTTTCCCTTAGATTTTGCAGGTTTCTCTTTAGATTTTGCAGGTTTCCCCTTAGATTTTACAGGTTTTCCTTAGATTTTGCAGGTTTGCCTTTAGATTTTACAGGATTCCCTTAGATTTTGCAGGTTTCCCCTTAGATTTTACACGTTTCCCTTAGGTTTTACACGTTTCCCTTAGATTTTACAGGTTTCCCCTTAGATTTTGCAGGTTTCCCTTAGATTTTACAGGTTTCCCTTTAGATTTTGCAGGTTTCCCTTAGATTTTACAGGTTTCCCTTTAGATTTTGCAGGTTTCTCTTAGATTTTACAGGTTTGCCTTTAGATTTTGCAAGTTTCCCTTAGATTTTGCAGGTTTCCCTTTAGATTTTGCAGGTTTTCCTTAGATTTTGCAGGTTTGCCTTTAGATTTTACAGGTTTCCCTTAGATTTTGCAGGTTTGCTTTAGATTTTGCAGGATTCGCCTTTAGATTTTGCAGGATTCCCTTAGATTTTGCAGGATTCCCTTAGATTTTGCAGGTTTCCCTTAGATTTTGCAGGTTTCCCTTAGATTTTACAGGTTTCCCTTAGATTTTGCAGGTTTCCCTTAGATTTTGCAGGATTCCCTTAGATTTTACAGGTTTCTCCTTTCCTGCAGCCCTTTAGGGAGCTGAAGTCTGCTCCCAGTCCCGTCTGCAGCAAGGGAAACCCCCTGTGTTTGGATTAACCAAGCCTGGCCTTACAAAACTCTCAGTTAAGCACGGCTCAGGAGGAGCGAGTGCCGCAGACACGTCGGGCGGTGCTGACAGATTTACGGCCGAGGAAACAACCCGTGACTTGGGAGATGCTGCTCCCCACCAGACATGCACTCAGGACATTTTTTCCAGCACTAATTGGGGTGAGGATTGATGTCCTCGCCCCTTCTCTCCGGAGGGGCTGGCAAACACCAGGGGCTTCCCTTTGGAGCTTCTTGAAGCTCTAAAAGTTGCTGAAGTGAGATTTTTTTTTCTTCCCCCCCATGAATTCCTGCTGTGCTGGTGACTTTTGGACATGTAAGGAGTCTGAGCAGGTTTGTAGAAGCTCTGGTGCTCTCTGTGTATGAGGATATGTGTGACTACATCTGTACATTTACATTTTATGTATATGTGAACATGTGTGTAGAGACTAAAAGGAAATTAACTCCTATTCCATTGCTCAGGGCTGGGATCTGCACATTCTCCTCGGAGCATTTCATGCCAGATATGAGCTCTGACTTATATTTTGAATTATAAAAAAATTTAATTAAGTTGGTGTTTGTGAGCTGCAGCAGGGTGGGGGTGCCTTTGGCCACTCTCTTGCTCAGGAAATAAAATGACGCCACTTGTGAGAGCTGCAGGGTGACAGGCACCAGCTTCCAGCCCTGTTGGGAAGCTCCAAAGCTCCTGGATGCCACTTCCCAGCAGGGACCACACTGGGGATGCCCTGGAGGAGGCACTGAGCACCTCAGGGACACCTCCAGCACACTGAGAGACTTTCACCTTGCCCTGGTGGTTCCGTTCGTGGGAGAAAAACGTTTTGTGCAGAGCCCCAGCACAGCAGGAGGAAGTTTGTTCATGGATTATATAATCCAAAAGGTAATTCAGAGGGTAACAAAGCCAACAGAGCTGTTTGTCAGCCAGCCCAGAGGTGTTTCCCTGGGTGCTGGGCTGAGTTTGACCCTTGCAGGGTCTCTGAGCCTGCCTGTGCTGAGCTCTCTGCTTCCCTTCGTGCATTCCCGTTGCCTTTTTCCTGAAAATCCAGCACAATTCCTCCATTTCACTCCAGGCACACGGTGTCAGGACCTGAGATTTGAGGAAAGATTCTTCCTGCCTGATGGGCAGAAGTGGGAAAAGCATTGACCTGGGGGACAGGTGGGAAGGGCTGGAATCAACGAGGATTCCCCTGGATTGGATATTAGGAAAATTCCTTCAGGGAAAGGCTTTGGGGTCACCATCCCTGGAGGTGTTAAAAAAAAAAAAAAGGCGCGAATTTGGCATTTGGGCAATGAATTTGGCATTTGAGGAATGAATTTGGCATGTGGGGAATGGGTTAATGGTGGCCTTGGCAGCGCTAGGTTAGTGGTTGGACTGGATGATCTCACAGGGCTTTTCCAGCCTGGAGGATTCCGTGATTCCAACGGGGCTCCACCTGCTGAGGATCTCAGCTGTTGTCCTGGGAAAGGATAAAAACTGATGGAGCCCCTTCCAGCCCTGCTCTGCAGGGATTCCAGCCTGGCTCTAAATGAGAAACAGCCCCAGCAGTTCCCCAGTGCTCCCCTCTCATGGAGCCCTCTGCCTTTTGCACTGGCTTGGGAATGTTCTGGACTGGGAAACCTTCAGGGATTGATTATCCCAACCACGCTGGCTTTCACTGCAAAGTTCCAATTGTGGTTTGCGGGCTCGGGCTGAGATTATTGCATTTAAATTCAAGGCAGATCTCTGGTCCTGGGGAATGAATGTTAGATCCTTGCTGGGAAATCAGAGTTCTGCAGGATCTGCAGGAAGGTCTGGCTCCAGCTCACCTGGCTGCTCAGGTAACAGCTGGGCTGCTGCTTGCTCCAGAATCCTGCTGAGATGTGCATCTGTTGGATTCCAGTGGCTTCTGGAGCAGGGAGGAGGGCAGAAGAACTGGGGAGGGAATGCAGAGCCAAGGGAAGGGACTTTGGACAAGAGGAAATGGCTTCCCACTGCCACAGGGCAGGGAGAGATGGGATGTTGGGATGGAATTGCTCCCTGGGAGGGTGGGGAGGCCCTGGAATGGAATTCCCAGGGGAGCTGTGGCTGCCCCATCCCTGGAAGTGTCCAAGGCCAGGTTGGAGCCACCTGGGAGAGTGGAAACCATCCCTGCCCATAACTGAGGTGGAACTGGATGAACTTTAAGGTCCCTTCCAACCCAAACCGGTCTGGGATTCCATGAAGCAGCCCCTGATTTCAGCTGGGTCACAAAGCCCAGCCCCCAGTGGACAGAACCACCACAAACTCTGCTCCCTGTCCCTGCCCGTGAGCAGCACGAGGCTCTCGTGGGTCAAAGCCCACGCTCAGGGCTCAGGGTGCAGCCTGATCCTGCCCAGGGTTTGTTGTTTCCTGTGCTGCGGCCTCGGGGTTTGGTAGGGGCCGAGCAAAGCTCAGATCTGGTTTCAGCTGAAACAGGAACCTCAGTGCAGCAGCCACCCACACCAGATGGTCTCAGCTGGGTCCAAGTCCAAGAGGATGAGGAAAAGCTGTGTAAAATCTGTCCTGGAGACGTGGCCTGAGAGTCTCCTCGAGGGAGAAAGGGAACATCGGTGTTTGAACTGCTTAAAATCAGCCTGGGCTAACTTTTAGGGCTGAAATCCTAAAAGTTTCCCCTTTTTTTTTGTTGTTTGTTTTTTTTTCCACGGGGGATCGCGCTCAGCACTTTGCACGCCGTGGTTTCAGCTCTCTTGGGAGCATCCTGCTGGGAGATGAGAGCAGAGCGTGCAGAGCCCGGGCAGGAGCGGGCACAGACGAGATCCCCGTGGGTTGGGCTGGCTCCAGTCCCATTCCTGCGAGGCAGGAGCAGGGGAACAGCCCCGGGGCTGGAGGTCACACAGCCCCTGAGCCCTGGGAGCAGCAGGTCCCCAGATCCCTGCAGATGCCACCCACCCCAGGGCCCTTTGCCTGCCAGCTGGGTGGTGGTGCCTGCTTTGGTTCCCATTAACAAACCTCTGCGGTTTCCAGCTCCTGCTGCTCCGAGAGGGGCGGGAGCTGCGCAGCCAAGATAAATAGGATAAATATTCCCAGGCTCTGGCCGGGGCTCCAGGAAAACGGAGAGTGCGGGGAGTCATTTGGATAATGCCTTCAGACAGCACCATTATCCCAGCAGAGCTTCCTGAGGAGGTTCAGCCAGGCAGAGCTGGGGTTGGACACGGCCTCTGCCACGCCGAGGGTGCCAGGGCTGTGTCCTGGAGCCAGGAATGGGAAACCTTCAGGGATTGATTATCCCTGTGGTGGGGCTGGGAATGCCAAATCCCTGCCTTGTCCCTGCTCCCAGGGACTGGGAATTCCCAGGGCTCTGGGGGAGGTTTTGGGTCCATTTCCCTGGGCAGTGCAGGCAGAGAAGCGTCTGCTGCCGTAATCCCTGTCTGTTCTGGGCCAGGGTGTTGCTGTGCCTTGTCCCAACAGGGTTTTTGCAAAGGGAAGGGAAGGAAAATCCAAGGAAAATCCAAGATAAATCCATCCCTAACGGCGAATCCTTTGGGAAAGCCGAGCAGTGCTCCAGGAGCTGCTGTGAGATTTGGGGAGCATCTCCCAGCTCAGGAGGAGTTGTGGCATCTCCAGGCTGGACAAATCCTGACCTGTGGCTCACCCCCACCTGCCCAGGGCTTTGCTTTTGTTCCTCTCATCCCCACGGGCTCTGAGAGCACCTGAACTCCCTGACTGGACATCCTGGCTCTTCCTGGAATCCCAGGTGGGGCCAAAAGGGGTGGAGAAGAGGAGGAAGAAGTAGCCAAGCCAGCACCAGGGTGGATCCTGGGCAGGTTTTAGATCCATCTCCACGGGGATTGAACGCAGAGGATCAGCAGGAGAGCTCTGCCCGTGGCAGGGCACGAGGATGAGAGGAAGTTTTGTCAGGAATAATTGGGATCTCCTGGCTCCAGCTCCCCTCTGTTGGAGTCTCTCCAGGAACACACAGACCTGTTCCTCCCCTTGTGCCCCGGGGAGCACCAAACATGAGTCACGAGTTTCCTGCACTGATTTCAGAGGGATAAGGCGACCTGGGACGGTGAGTTCCAGGTCCCACGGAGAGGAGGAGTCATTGGGAGCATCTCAGTGCTCACCTGGACCTCACAGAAGGGCTGTGTCTTCCCCTGGAGCTGTGGGATGCAGCTCTCACCTCTCCAGCCCATCCCAGCGATCCTTTCCCAGTATCTCTGCCCTGTGAGTGTGGTTTTCTCTGCCCTTTCCTGGCCAGGGCAGAGGGTTTCCCTTTAGATTTTACATGTTTCTCTTTAGATTTTCCAGGTTTCCCTTAGATTTTGCAGGTTTCCCTTAGATTTTGCAGGTTTCCCTTTAGATTTTGCAGGATTCCCTTAGATTTTGCAGGTTTCTCTTAGATTTTACACGTTTCCCTTTAGATTTTGCAGGTTTCCATTTAGATTTTGCAGGTTTCCCCTTAGATTTTGCAGGTTTCCCTTAGATTTTACAGGTTTCCCTTTAGATTTTACAGATTTCCCTTTAGATTTTGCAGGATTCCCTTTAGATTTTGCAGTTTTCTCTTAGATTTTGCAAGTTCCCCTTAGATTTTGCAGGTTTCCCTTTAGATTTTGCAGGATTCCCTTTAGATTTTGCAGTTTTCTCTTAGATTTTGCAAGTTCCCCTTAGATTTTGCAGGTTTCTCTTAGATTTTACAGGTTTCCCTTTAGATTTTACAGGTTTCCCTTTAGATTTTACAGGTTTCCCCTTAGATTTTGCAGGTTTCCCTTTAGATTTTGCACATTTCCCTTTAGATTTTACAGGTTTCCCTTTAGATTTTACAGGTTTCCCCTTAGATTTTGCAGGTTTCCCTTTAGATTTTGCACATTTCCCTTTAGATTTTACAGGTTTCCCTTAGATTTTGCAGCTTTTCCAGCTCAAATCCCAAGGCTGTGTCCCAGCTGCACAGAGAGGGCTCCGACTGTGGGGTCAGGGAGCTGCTGCACGGTAGCTCCAGAGAAGGGATCTGGGGATTAAATTTCCAGGAACCGCTGGGGCCCGACTCAGTTTTGAGGCACCCGATTAAAAACAAACACAGAGCTATAGATGGGCCGTGCTGGGCCCCAGCTGATTTTTATCAGCCCTGGCTGGGCCTTGGCATGGAAAGAGTGCTCGGTTGGAGTCACTCTGGATTCCCAATCTCGGGAGGATTTGGGAAGCAGAAAGTTTGAGCCAGGGCCTCTGTGACATTCTGGCTGCTCAGAGATTTTCCCACATTGTTATTAGACCTACAGCTCCTTCGAGGTTTTTTGTTCCCAGAGCTTTTAAGGGCTGAAAAGCTCATTGTGTCTGTCTGGTGATTCCTGGTTTTTGCAGGAGCTGGAGACCGTGTCCTTGCAGGGTTAAAGCTGGAGAAAAGGGTGTTTTTTTTTCTCTGTCCCAGTTTAGAAGGTGCAGGAGCCAGCAGAAAGGCAGAGCTGGGAGGATGGACACCTGCCTCGGGATGCTTTTTAGCCAAGGTTTCCATCTGTGCAGCCAGAGCCATGAGAAGCAGATCCCTGGAAGAAGATCCCTGGCCCGCCGAGTGGGGAGAACAGCAGGGTTATCACAGTGAGCTGGCTCCTCTCTGAGATGGAAATTTCTCCTCTGGCCAGAGGCAAGGATCTTGGCTGGCATCCCTGCTCGCTGTCACCGAGCCTCGCCACCTTCCCGCGTTCACTTTGCTCACAAAGAGCCTCAGATAAGCTCTTGGCAGGGGTGCTCCTTTCTGCCGAGGCATTAGCAGGGCTCAGGGCAGGGGGGGGTCGGTTTTAACCTCTTGTGTCCCTCGGGAGCTGCAGCTCAGACACAGAGCCCGGGGCTGGGGCAGCACTCGAGGCTCTGCATCGGTGGGAGGCAGCAGCATCACTGCCAGGGTGGGATCAAGGAGGGCACGGGATCGTGGAATATCCCCGAGTTGGAAAGGACTCACCAGGATCACGGCTCCAAGCCCTGCACAGACACCCCAACAATCCCAGCCTGTCCCAGAGCATTGTCCAGCTTTTTGCTGGAGCTCTGGCAGGGTTGGGAATGTGCCCATTGCCTGGGGAACCTGTTCAGTGCCCCAGCACCCTCTGGGGGAAGAACCTTTCCCTGAGATCCATCCTGAGCCTCCCAGACACAGCCCCAGCCGTCCCCTGGGTCCTGTCCCTGTCACAGGGAGCAGACATCGGGGCTGCCTCTCCACTTCCCATCGTGAGCAAGTTCTACACTGAGATGTGATCTCCCCTCAGCGCCCTCTTCTCCAGCATCAGCTGGACGAAGCTTTTCCCCACAATTGAATTTCTTTGCCGGGCTGAAAAAGCCTCTTTAACCCCCAAACCCTCACAAGAAGCGCTCAGTGATTGGAGGGAGCCGGACTGAGGCATCTCACCGAGCTCCTCAGGGGATGCTGCACTCCCCGACCCCAGAGCACGGCCCTGCAGCCCCGCAGCACTCCCCGATCCCCGGGGAAGGGCTGCCTGGCAGCCGTGCAGCCTCCCCCGCCGCTCAGCCTCGTTGATCTCCGTTCCTTGGGCTGTTTACGCAAACCACAATTGGCCAGAGGCGCTGCGTGCCAAGGGAGGAAGCGGGCACAGCGCAAGCTCTCGTGGCTGGCACCCAAGTGCCTGCACAGAACAAAGGGCCGGGATGCAGCCCCGGGGCTCGGGCCCCTCCCTGGGCTCGTCCTTGTGCCGGGGGAACCCCCAGCCTCGTGGGCACCCGGAGGTGCTCAGGCACCTTCCCTCAAACCCCTGCCATCCGAGGTCCTGAGTTCACTTTTGTCCCCAAGTGTCGCCCTCGGGTTTAGTCCCTGCTTAACCCTTGGAGCTGCTGCTGCTTGGGGCTTGAGGAGAGATGTCCCACTGTTCTCTTACTCCCACAGTGATCCCGCTGCAGAAAGGGGATCCCGCTCTTCCAGGGGCTGGGGCACCCCAGGATTTAGGGGTTTAGCCCCCCTGGTTGGGCTGGGCTTGCCCAAAGAGCTGCCTGGGGTGGCTTGCTGAGATGCAGGTTGAAGGTCCCAGTGCCGAGCTGCTGGCACCACAAACAGAGGACAGACACGTTTCCAGAGGGTTCGGTAGGATTTCTGTGTAAAAATAATAATTTGGTTTTGTTTTGGTTTTTGTTGGTGTTTTTGTTTGTTTTGGTTTGATGGTTTTGATGTTTGTTTGTTTTTGTTTTGGGGTTTGTTTGTTTGATTTTTGTTTTTTTGCTTGGTTTTGTTGGTTTTTGTTTGTTTGTTTTGTTTTTTGTTTGTTTTTTTCCTGCTCCAGCAAACACCAGCTGCTGTAAAACTGCCCTCAGGAAAACCACTCACTGCAGTTCTGAAGAGAAGAACGAACAGGGGACAGGCCAGGCACGGTGTCACCTCCCACATTTCTCTATCCAGCAGCTCGGAGGAGAAGCCAAACTCGGCCAAACCCCTGCAGCTCCTGCCCGGAGGGAGCCGAGTGTCCCCGGCAGGTTCCCCCGAGGTGCCCGGCTCGGCAGGAGGTGCGGGACACAGAAGGCTTTGTGTCCCCTTGTCTCTGTGCCTGGCAGGGACACGCCGGGCTCTGACACCCCCCAGCAGCGCTGCTGGCCCTGGGGACCACCCCAGGATGTCACAGCAGCCTCAGAGCGACGCCTCGGGGTCCCTGCAGTGCTTGTCGTTCCTTTTTTGTGCTCCTCTCCTGCCGTGCAGGGCCGAGGTTCGCCCCACCACAAAACAGGGTTGGGATGCCCTCGGGGTGTTTGGCTTCCTTCGCCTTCCAAATTTTGGATTTGCCCGCTCGTGGTTTTCCCCCCAGCCAGAGTCACCCGGGGACACTGACTCCTCTCACACCTCCCTTCCAGGTGACGGGAAACAAAAGAAGCCCAGAAATTTCAAAGCAGGAAGGCAGATTCTGTAAACTGTCTAAAAACCGTATCCTCCGGAGATGAGCTCGGGCTCTGGCTCCCGGCCCGAGGGAACGATCCGTGCCGGGGAAAGGCAGAGGGAGGGAGGGAAGTGGAGTGGGAGCATCCTGCCTGTGCCCCCCTGCCTGGGACAGCCCCGAGCGAGAGTCCCCGGGTGCCTCCACACCTCGGGATGGAGCTGCTGCCTCTGAGCTGGGATGAAATGATTTTCATTCCTTAACCCTGCGTGCCTGTGGCTGATTGCCCCAGGGATTCAGGGAGTGCTGCGTGAGGGGAATAAAATCCACAGGAAAGAAAGGAGTCCCTGCTGCTGCAGGTAGGGCCCCTGAAATTCCCGGCGTGTCTGGGGAGTCCTGGGCTTTTGGGGCAGGAGCTGTGGAATCCCAGAATGGGTTGGAGGGACCTCAAAGCTCATCTCGTTCCAACCCCCTGCCATGGGCAGGGACACCTTCCCCCATCCCAGATTGTTCCACCCCACCTGGATCCCTTGGACACTTCCAGGGATGGGGCAGCCACGATTTCCACGGACAGCCTGTGCCAGGGCCTCACCACCCTCGCAGAGTCCTCACTTTTTCTCTTTGCCTTTCCCCAACCCTTTCCCAGCTCCGATTGCAACCGCTGGTGGCCTCCTGACTGGTTCTGCTGGCTGAGAATTCCAGGTGGGATGAGTTGTCCTGATTTATTTCCTATTTATTGTTGTCACCTTTAGGCTGACACACAACCAAACCTTGGAGGGGCTCCTCCAGAGGTTCCTCCTGCTCCTCCTCGGAGCCAGCCTCACCCCACGCCGGCTGTCTGGGGGTGATGGATGGCATTCCTGGGATGTAAACACCTCGTCAAATCCCTCTTATCTCACCCTCCACCCGTGCCAGCTCCGTGGGAACTCCTGTGGCACTGGGAGCCGCTGGCTGGGTGCTGGTCCCTGCTCAGAGCTGGGCTCGGCACGTCAGGCTGGGCAAGGATGACTCTGGAGAGGGAGGAGAGCGGGATTTGGGAATGTCTTCCCTTGAAACACAAATTGGGCGACTTCTATGCAAAAATTTTGGGGACTTTTTACAAGAGCATGGAGTGACAGGACAAGGGAGATGGCTTCCCCCTGCCAGAGGGCAGGGCTGGGGGGGATATTGGGATGGAATTCCTCCCTGTGAGGGTGGGGAGGGGCTGGGATGGAATTCCCAGAGCAGCCGTGGCTGCCCCTGGATCCCTGGAAGTGTCCCAGGCCAGGCTGGAGCAGCCTGGGACAGTGGGAGGTGTCCCTGCCCATGGCAGGGGTGGCACTGGATGGGCTTTAAGGTCCCTCCAACCCAACCCATTCCACGATCCCGTGAACTCATCCTCATCTGCCCTGAGATTCCTCCTCGCTGCAGCCTGTCATCACCTCTGCGGACAGAGAGCAGAGCCCAGAGCAGCCAGGAAGCCCAGGCAAGTGCTCTCCTGAGGCAGGCACTCACAGACATCCTGTCCCTGGAGACCAGCTCTTCCTGCCTCCTCCATCCTATTTACATCCCCCCCACTCCAAAAAAAGAAAAAAAATCCCTGGGAACAACCACCCCTGTCCAGCTGGCTGCCAAAGGGGGGAAAACCATGGAGGTTTGGAGAACCAAACTCCTGGGATGCAGGGGAAGGCAGCAGGCACCTGGCCCAGCCTTTGGGTGCCCGAGGAGTGGCAGAGGGGAGCAGGGAATGTTGGGCAGGAGCAGAGCTGCTGGTGGGAGCCTTTTCCACCCTCCAGGATCCTGGGAGGAGCACGAGGAATTTGCAATGAGCAGCAGGGAAACACTTAATTTGAGAATCCTGTGGGAAAGGAAGAAGAGAGAGGATTAAAGAGGGAGGTTTAGCCCTCCCCAGTAATAATAATAATAATAATAATTAGCATGAATAATAATTGGTCCTGACTTTCGTAGATCTGCCAAAAAAACCAGAAAAAAATCAGAGTAGTTTTTATCTGAAGGGCAAGAGCTGACTGGGATGAGGATGTGCAGTGAAAAACCTCAAAGTACAGCTGCTTTTCTCCCCACGTGCTGCTCAAAGCACCTGACTTTAAAAACAAATTTTCTTTTTTAGTTCCTGGCCTCATTTCCCCTACTGATTTTTGGAAAAGGTCAATTGACTTTTGTTTTTGTTTTTCTCCCCCCCTAAAATTGCAGAGAAGCTGCTTTCCCAAATGAAAAACTTTTTTTTTTCCTAACCAAGCCTTGAAAACACAGATGAAGAAAATGTAAATATTTTCATCCCAGTTCTTTTGTGGATGAAAAGTGGTTTTTTTCCCCTTGCTGCTGTCTTCAGCTGCCCTGCCCTGCACCTACTCGAAAACCTGGGTCTTATTTAAATCTCACAGGGGAATTGTTTGGAAAATCAACCTAATACTTACAGCCTTTCCTTTGATTTCTCGGGAGTAAAGCCAAGCCAGGCTGCTGCAGGGAAGGAGGAAAACCGGGGATGCTCTGGTGTCTCTGGACTGATTTTTAACCTGTCCTTACCCAACGCCTCCAGATGCTGCAACACCCTGGTAAAGGTGAGTTTTGACCCTGTTGGAAGCCCGATCCCGCACCAACACGTCTGCCTTTGGAAGGCAGCAAGGCGGAATCACGAGATTCCCACATGTACAAACCCATTAACTGCCGGGACGGGGCTGCCTGGCTCTTAATTGCCAATTAAAAGCTGCAGCGTGTCCGTCCCGTCCCCTCGGCAGCGCCCGGAAACACGGCAGCAATTCCCGAATTCCCGAATCCCCATCCAGCGACTCATCCGCAGGGAATCCTGAGCCGGGCGGGTTTTCTCTCTTGTTTTCCGTTCCCCCCGGGCCCCCCGAAGGTGTCACGCTGGTTTTTAGTTTTGCTCTCCCGAGGTTTCGCCTCTCCTCCCGAGGTTTGTCTTGGCGCGTGGCTGGCGGAGCGGGGGCGCCCAGAAGCCAAGCGGGGCGATTCTTTGTGTAAACCGGCGCTGATTGTAATTACGCCGCTCTAATTGCTGCTCAGCAAATAAACAACCGAGGGCAGCAGCATCCCCGGGGCACGCAGGGATTGTGCAACCTCTGCAGAACCCCCGGGAGCGCGTCCCGTGCGTCCCCGTCCTCCCGGATTGGGACAAAAGTCTGGAGAAAAGGATGGATTTTTTATGCTGTCCTGTCCTGGGACACAGGGGCAGCCCAGGGGGAAGGGGATTGGGATCTCTGGGTGTTCTGCACAGGCAGGACAGCTTTGCACTAGGGAAAAAAATTCCTTTTTGCTCCCTTTTTGGGGTGTTTGGATCCAAGTGGATTCTGCTGGAAGGATCTGAGTGAGTTGCATGGAGCAAGATGGGATCATGGAGTGGTTTGGGTTGGAAGGGACGTGGAGGAACATCCAGTTCCATCCCTGCCGGGAGCTGGGACACCTCCCACTGTCCCAGGCTGCTCCAGCCTGGCCTTGGGCACTTCCAGGGATCCCGAGCTCCTCATCCCACGGACCAGCCAAGCTATGGTTCACTTGTGCCTCTTCCCTGCGAGATCCCTGGGGATGATCCTGCTGCTGGACAGGGCATGGGAGGGATTCAGGCCAGGGCCTGGCCTCTGCCCTGAGCCCTGCACGTAGGATCTGCCCAGGCAGGAGCAGCCCAACCTGGGGGCCACCCAAGCCTCACTCAGGAGATCCACAGCTCACACACTTACTCACCTCATTTTAATTAAACCACCTAATCCCTGACATTATGTCGGCTCGTGTGCTTCGTGCCTGGTTTTATTGGTGTGCTTTAAATTTGGGCAGCACCAGCCAAGCCGGCTTTGGGAGTGACTGGAACTCCCTCTTCCAGAAACAACCTCCTCCGTGGGGTTTCTTGATGCAATCCACCAAATCCAGGTGGGATTTTTGGACCTGAGTGTGGGGACAGGAGAGCTGGAGGGGCAGGGACAGAGGTCTGGCTGTAGCTGGGACAGATCCCAGGCTGGGATTTGCAGGGAGGGCTTTGTGGAGCCAGGGAGGGAATGGAAAGGGCTCCACCCCACTCCTCACTCCTTGCTGGTTTCTAGGCTAAAAGCTCAGCCTGTTCTACGTTTGATTCGCATTTTATCCATCCATCCATCCATCCATCCATCCATCCATCCATCCATCCATCCATCCATCCATCCATCCATCCATCCACCCCAGTTTCCCCTTATTTTTCCTGACTGCTGCTGCTCCCCTGAGCCTCCCCAAGGCTCAGCCCCAGCTCTCCTGACTCTCTTTTCTCCCCGAGCAAGCCCGTACCTGCCACAGCCAGCAATCCTTCCTGCACACCTGCCCCCGCTGGCACGCAGGGCACGGGGAGCTGCCAGCCCTGCCCGTGCCATGGCCCCAGCTGGCAACACCTGGGAACACCTGGGAACATCTGGGAACCCCTCACTGTCCCCAGGCTGCAGCCCAGTGCTGTCAGCTCCCACCACCTCCCCTCACTGCCCTAGGACATCCCAACCCAGCTGTTTGGTGGGAAATCAGGACATTTTCTTCCCCCTCTCCCGGATTGCTGTGAAGGCAGCACATCCTAATTAAAAGCCATTGAGTTGTGGGGAGTGGAATTCGTTGTTTTGGGGTTTTTTTTTGCTCGCACCAGGCTCCTGCTCTGCTCTCTTTCACACGCCTTGGCTGGAATAAAATCAGGCTTGTGGTGCTGGCAAAGCTTCTGCCGCTTCCCCGAGAGCTGCGGGGGCACTGACTGCCTGTTTCACCCTCCCAAAACCCCTGCCGCGGTCCCAGAGGTTTTTCACGGTGGAGAGGCTGGGTCCTGCAGCTGCGGAGCTCGAGGAATTCTCACGTTTGAAGATCGGCGTAGCTCCGGAGCAGGAGGAGGTTTGATGCCAGGGAGAGGGGAAAAGGGATGAAAAGCATCATCGGGGAGCAAACATCTCCCTCCATCCCCTCTCCCC
Source organism: Nicator chloris (assembly GCA_013400495.1). NCBI lineage: Eukaryota > Metazoa > Chordata > Aves > Passeriformes > Pycnonotidae > Nicator > Nicator chloris. Next base: position 60,795 of record WAAE01016177.1, read on the forward strand.
GTCGGCTTTTCCGCGCTGCCGAGGCTCCCTGCTCCTCTCCGGGCTTCCCCCCTGCACTTCCCCGCCGCGGAGCCGTCTCCAAGTGACAGCGGTGAGCGGATTAATTAAGCTGCCTGTCAGCCCTTGGCAGGCGGCAGCTCTGCCACGCCAGCGCTAATTAATCCCAACAAAACCTACCTTTATCTGCAAACCCTGCCGCGGGCTGGGATAAGGCAGGAGGCCCCCGCGAGCTGAGTTCATCGTGCCCGAGAGCCTGGCACCCACCGCCGAGCGCGGAGAGGGTTTGGGAATGTGGATCCCACGCCCTGAAAAGGCAGGTCTGGAAAGGGAAAAGGGTTGGGGGGCTCCGGCCCCACTGATGACACCAGATCCTGGGGGGGCTGGCAGCTCTCAGGCAGATTTGGTGCTGAATATCCCCCCGGAATGGAGGGATTGGGGGCTGAAGTGGAAATTCCCCCCTTTGCCCGTGCCTAATGCCCAAAAGGGAATTTTCCGTGATGTCAGGATCAAACCCTTGGGTGGGCTCTGGGCATCCCATTCGTGGGAGGGTCCCGGGTGAAACCTGGTACCTGCTGATGCTGCAGACACCTGGAAAGCCACATTTAAACCAGAAAGGGACATTAAAAAACCCTCTCAGAGAGGAGACAACCCTGGGGAGGGCGTGTGCCAGGCAGGATGCTCTGCTGGCAGCCTGGCACTGCTGAGTGACCCCTGCAGTGCCAGCCCTGCAGTGCCAGCCGTGTTTTCCCTGCAGGGAGCTGCTCCCCTCGCCGTTTCTCCCGGCACAGCAGGGCTGAGCTGCCTTGCCTGAGGGAGGCTGATAAGAGCATTATCTGGAGGTCCAGGCAGGATGGAGCCGCTGTTGGGGAGGGAAAATCCTTCTCCTGTTCCCTAAGGAAGGGAAAAGGCCAGGCCAGGCCGGGCTGGGTGCCGCACAAATCCATCTCCACAGGGATTCAGCCGGGATTTCAGCTGGAGGAGGATCGTTCCCAACACACACCGGTGGTCCTGTCCTTCCAGGGTTTGTTTTTTCCAGCTGCGTAATTTGGGGAACTTTAATTGCCCCGTGATGAAGTGACTTTTGATTTCCCTCTCATCAAACGTAATCTCATTTGCTCCTTCTCCTTTTCCTTTCTTTCTTCCCCCCCCCCTCCTGGAAATTGAATTAACATTCCATCTAATTACTCAGCCACTTCTCTAATTGCTGAAGGGACTGCGGTTGTGGTGCTCATTTAATTAATTGAGAGCCGCAATGTTTAATGAGGGAGAGGATTTATTGGCTGGGGAGTTGGTGTGCAGGGTTGCCTGGCAGGAGAGGGAGGTGGATGCCAGCCCAGCGGGGTGGAAAAGGCTGGATCTTAAATCCCCCTTTTTTTTTTTTTTTTTTTTCCTTTTTTTTTTTTTTTTTTTTTTCCTTTTTTTTTCTTTTTTTTCTCCCTTTTTTCTTTTTTTTTTCTTTTTTTTTCTTTTTTCTTTTTCTTTTTTTTCCTTTTTTCTTTTTTTGAGGTATAAATATGGGAAAAACCCCCACTTCTCCAGCTCAGCTGCTTTTCTGGGTGGATCCTTTTTAATGCAAATGTGTGGAGTAAAATGCGTCGTGTCCAGAGGGTGAATCCTCTCCGAAGGTGACCCTTGGGATGCTCACCTGTCCCTGCCACAGCACCAGTGATCCCAGTGTGCTGCACCAGTATTCCCAGCGTGCTGCACCAGTGCTCCCAGTGTGCTGCACCAGCGCTCCCAGCATGCTGCACCAGCATTCCCAGTGTGCTGCACCAGTGCTCCCAGTGTGCTGCACCAGCATTCCCAGTGTGCTGCACCAGCATTCCCAGTGTGCTGCACCAGTGCTCCCAGTGTGCTGCACCAGTGCTCCCAGCGTGCTGCACCAGTGCTCCCAGCGTGCTGCACCAGTGCTCCCAGCGTGCTGCACCAGTATTCCCAGTGTGCTGCACCAGTGCTCCCAGTGTGCTGCACCAGTATTCCCAACGTCCTGCACCAGTATTCCCAGTGTGCTGCTGTCCATCTCCACCACCCCGGGGCAGGAGCGGGGTCGTCTCCGTGTGCCCGCCCTGGGAAGGCTTGGCCGTGCTGGGCTCCCGGGCCCCGGGGAAGGCAGTGCCGGGAACAGAGGCACATTCAGCAGGGAGATAACAGCTCCTGCCGCGCCTGGCCTGGGGGCAGGTGGCTTTGGCTGTGCTCCTGTGCGGGATTGAAGGGAATCCATTGTGTTTTGCACTTCTGTTGACTGGGAGCAGCCCGTTCCTGTGCCTCCGAGGGCGGGCAGCATCCAAAGGAGCCTCCACTGAGGTTGGATGTGAGGAAGAAGCTTTGCTCAGTGAGGGTGGGGAGGCCCTGGCACAGGGTGCCCCATTCCTGGCAGTGTCCAAGGCCAGGTTGGACAGGGCCTAGAGCAACCTGGGGTGGTGGAAGATGTCCCTGATTCCTCTATCCTGATGCTCCAGGTGCTTCTCTCCAACTCTTTCCCATCCCTCTGGTGCAAATCCTGCCCCTGTGCAGGGCTCTGCGCTGATGCTTCCATATGTTGCCATAATATCCATACTTCCCTCACACCCCCAGCCAGCCAAACAATCCAAATGTTTTATCTGCAGCCCTGCCAGGCATCTGGAAGTTCCAGGCATCCCCATTTCCGTGGCAGAGGTTTTTACAAGAGCTTTGAAGTGAAGCCCCAGCAGCTCTCCCAGCACTGGCAGCAGTTGGAAGCCGGACAGTGCCGGCAGCTCCAGCTGCAAACCTTCAGCTGGAGTCACAGGATGGCTCCAGAATGTGGGATGGCCCCGCTCAGAGCCCAGCTTTTGAGAGGATTTTACCTGGCTGGAATGTGATGGAGAGGGAGGAGTGAGCAGAGCTCCTGGGCTGAGCCCCCAGAGGCAGGTGAGTCCTCCCATCCTGCTTTGCCAGGAGGAATGACATCAATCCCCAAGGATATTTCCTGAAGTTCTTCTCCCCTGGACGTGCCTGTGGGTCACAGATCCATCCCATCCCTCTGCTTTGCCGCGGTTGCAGCACGGGGATGAAGCTGGAAGAGCAGATCCCCGCGGGTCCCCGTGCTTGGAGGTGGCAGAACAAGGATTGCTCCCGCTGGGAGCCTTCCCAAAGGAGCCCACGTGCAGCTGGGACGTTTCTTGTGGAATCAAGAGAGCTCGGATGACCCTCTGAGCATCCCTGCTCCACCAGGGTGGGCAGTGGAAGGAGTTTGGGGGTCTGGGGGTCAGTGCAGTGTCCTGGGGGTCAGCGCTCTTCCCGGAGCCAGCAGTTATTTTGGAAAAAACCTCAGGAAGGCAGGCTCTGCTCTGGATCCCATGGATCCCACTCCTCGTGCATCAGCCTTCATCCCTTCCCCAGCCAGAGCTGCTCCAAGGACAAGTATCACTCAGAAAGTGAAGGCAATTTGGCTGCTGAAACGCGGTGTAAAATGTCCTTGGATCTGCTGCTGATGGGGAACATCTGGTGCGTGACCTTGGCGCCCCAGGAGGTGTGAAACGGCTGCGGAGATATCCCGGCAGCAGGCAGGACGCTGTACGGTGGCTGTGACAGCTCCGGAGCACAGCCCTGGGCAAAATCCCCGCGGTTTTGGGAGCTGCCCGATGGCCATGGTGGAAGTGGGAGAAATGCAGGTGTGTGGGAGCAGGGGCGATGTGTTCTTGCCTCTCTTCTCTCAGCCCCCCATGGCTCGTCCTCCCAAAATCTCAGTTTCCCCATCCCTTCCAAACATCCCGTGGGGCCGAGGACACAGGGTGCAGGATCATTCTGGAAATCCCATCTGTTCCTCTGCCTCAACTTTGCTTTTGGGGACTCGGTTTATCAGAGCTTGAACTTTGAATCTGTTCAGAACCCGGCGTGTGGCTCTAAGGGATGAGATGGATGTGGGAAAAGGCAGAGCCACGGCTCTCCTGCATCCCAGAGCGTGCCCAGGGCTCCAGGAGGGAAAGGGAATCAGGAAAATGGGATGAGATTGCCTCAATTCCAAGCGGGAAGAGCTTGTAACTCACGGTGACAAAGGAGGGGTCGCCGGGCGCAGACCCCGTGGCAGGAACCGCTTTCAATGAGGAATTTTTTTTGGCAGGTTCCCAATTTTGTGTCAAACTCTTCTTTTAGCTGGGTCAGCCTCATATGTGTAATTGAGTCCCCGCTGAGCGGCGAGGCGGGAGGGTTTGCTGGGAGGAAGGTGGAGGACTGTTCCCCACGGGAGGATTTCCAATCCAGCTCAGAAAGCTGCCTCCGAGCCGAATTTTTCCATTATCAAAGGGAAAAAAAAAAAAATTAAAAAAGGTTTTTTTGGAAACCCCTGGATTTGGGTTGAAAAAAATTTTTATTTTCAAGATGTACGCCAAAAAAAAAAAAAAAGAAAAAAAGAAAAAATAGGATTAATCCAAGGTGTCCCTCTCCCACCTATCCAGGCTGGATTCCAAGATCCAGCTGTTTTCAGCTGGTGCGGAGGGGGCGAGGCAGCTCAAGGGCAGGGAATGGGACATCCATGGATTTGTGCTGTCCCGGATATCCGTGCCCTGCTCTTGCTCCCGCAGCCTGGGATGTGGCTGAGCGGCAGCAGGGTCTCCCCTCAGCTCCTCTTCAGCATCCACTGAAAAAAAACCCCCAACATTTAAAGCCTTTTTTTACGGCCGGCAGGGCTGGCCCGGAGCCTCCCCCATCCGCCGGGGGTTTCAAGGAGAAAGTCATAATCGAGCTGGTTTTTGTTGACGCTCTGTGTAAGAGTTGCCATGGCTCTCGCCCGGCACACCTCTCCCGGCTGGAAAATCGGGGTTTGGAATGGGGAAAGAGCGAGGCAGGGCCGCCGCCGTCACCTGCCAGGGCCGGGCGGGGACAGCGCGGGGACAGCGCGGGGACACACGGCGGTGCCGGCGCCATCCCCGCCTCCCGCCTCTCTGCTTTTCGGCTATTTCGCACCATTTTGCCACAATCCCCACATATTTATTTATATATATATATATTTAACTTCTCCAGCTTTTCCCAGACAGGGCTCCGGGTGTCCCGAGCGTGCCGGAGTGTCACGGCCCATTAGGATGTGGGAATGACGTCCCCATGGCCGGGTCACCGCTCGGGGGCTGCCGAGTGAATTATGAGCAGCCTCAGGCCGGGCTGCAGCTTCCAGCCAGGATGGGATTGCTGGGGATGCAGCATTCCTGGAGATCCCGGGATGTTGGGATGCTGCCACCCCGATCCCAGCTGGCTGCCTGTCCCAGGGGACCGTCCCTGCGGAGCTGGCCTTGGGGTTTGCTGCTCTCAGGGGATTTTTCTCCTCGTACACGGGCAGCCCCTAAACCCCCCTCAGCCCCTGGCACCGCTCAGCCCCCTCCTTAATTAATTTTGCAGACTCCACAGCCGGATTTGATGAAAAACATCCCACAAAAAGCCAATGAACAAGTCACCGAGCAACACCGTGGCCTCTTCTAATGATATTTTCTTTGTGGTTTTGGTTTGGAATATCTTCCTCTGAGCTGAAGGAAGCCGCCTGCCTCTTGGACTGCAAGAGTTTGACTTTATCCCTTCATTTTCTCTCGTTCCTAAACGCTCAGTTCCGGCACTTGGGACTCAACAGGAGCTGGAAATTGGCCGTGGCACAGAAGGGTCTTGACCCCTTTCCTTTCCTTTCCTTTCCTTTCCTTTCCTTTCCTTTCCTTTCCTTTCCTTTCCTTTCCTTTCCTTTCCTTTCCTTTCCTTTCCTTTCCTTTCCTTTCCTTTCCTTTCCTTTCCTTTCCTTTCCTTTCCTTTCCTTTCCTTTCCTTTCCTTTCCTTTCCTTTCCTTTCCTTTCCTTTCCTTTCCTTTCCTTTCCTTTCCTTTCCTTTCCTTTCCTTTCCTTTCCTTTCCTTTCCTTTCCTTTCCTTTCCTTTCCTTTCCTTTCCTTTCCTTTCCTTTTCTCCTTCCTGCCCGTTCTTGTGCCATCCTTGTTTGTGTCCCCCCCGATGCACCCGCATCCCAAATTCCTCGGGATTTCACAAAGCCCAGCTCACCCCACGTGTGGCTCTTTGCAGGGACCTCCAGGGACCCGCAGCTGTCACCGAGAAGGATTTGTCCCACGTCCAGCTGGGACACAACATCCGTGTCCCCCAGCACTTTCAGCAGGTGTCACCTCGGAGCTGCATCCTTTGGGAAAGGTCTTTTATCCAAGGGGAAATGTGGGAGGCACCCCAGGCCTGCTCCTTCCCTGGACCATTCCAGCTCCCTCCAGTATGGTTGTGTTTTATCTGTGGAGCTCTGGAAGGATTTTGTTCCGTCATCCTGGAATTTTTATGACTCCTTTGTGTGTATATAATGCGATTGCCCTGGAACAGAGGGAAATTAATCATAGTTCCTTTGTTAGTTTTCAGGAATTTTTAATGTCTGTGTTTTTGTTCATCTGTCATGTCCAAATGTGGGGTCCATGGGCTATTTGACATTTCAAATGACTTAATTGCTTAGATTTTCCCCCCTCGGTGTTTATGGACACTTGTTCCTTGTGGATTTTGTGTGTGACATTCCGTACCGTGGATTTTCCGCCCGGCTCCAATTTCCCACCCTGTTCCAGTGGTTCACAACATCCCCTCTGGATCCCATGTCCATCCCCCTCACTACTGGGTCCCACCAGCCTGCAGCACATCCCTCCCTGTGCGGGGACCACGGGAATCTGGGGCTTTTGGGGGCTTTTGGGGGCTTTTTGGGGCTTTTTGGGGCTTTGGGGGGCTTTTTGGGGCTTTTTCAGGATGCTGCAGAAGGAACGTGTCCGAGATGCCACTGCACAGTGTCTGGTGCCCAGGCTGAGAGCAGAAAACGTGGGGAGAGCAAAGGGGAATGTCCAGGATCAGCCTGCAAACATCCAGCTTGGAGACGCCTTTAAATCCGAGTGGATCGAGGGTGGCTTGACTGGTCAAGGAGAGGCAGCCAAGCCAAACAGGAGCGGCTCCCAAACGTCCTCCGTGAGCCAGAGGCTCCCAGTTACACTCTGGATGTCGTGATTTCAGTGCTGATACCAACCCAGTTAGAGACAGCAGGGCGAGGTGTGGGGATCATGGAATATTCCCCGGATCCCACAGGGATGGTGGAGCCAGGACGATCCCGACGATCCCACCGTGACAACCAGGCAGGCTGACATTCTGGGCTCCGAGCAAACACCAGGGGATAGATGGAAGCCGCTTATCACCAGCCGTGTTACGCACGTCATTAGCAAAACGTTAATTAAAACAAAAGATGCAAATTGTACCAGGCTGTGCTGCCTTTGCTGCGGCTCCGTAATGGCTTCGACGCTTCCTTGGGCACGTTCTCTCCTCCACCGAGGCTGCTTTGCATTAAGTTGTTTGTTTAGCAGCTACTGGGGTTTTTGGAGGGACGGCTGCTGCCTCCTGAGGGTTGTGGAGCAGGAGGGGGTCCTGCAGTGCTGTCCCAGAGCAGCTGGACGCGTCCAGGTGAACCCTCCTCATGCCAGAGAGCAGAGCCACAGCACCCAGCGCTGCTGCCCACCCCACCAGCAGCACCCTGGAGCTCAGGCCAGGGCTCTTTGGCTCCTGCCAGGGCTGCGGGGAGCTGGAGCAGCCACGGGCCAGGCTCCCTGGAGCACTCCTGGGAAGGTGTCCTGGTGGGCCAAGGTCACCCGGATCCCAGAGCCCCCGGCGAACCCCTCCAGCCCCGACATGTGCTAAAGGAAACAGTCCCAGCATATTAATACTTGCAAAAACAAACACCGGGGAGATGGGAGAAGGAAGGAGCCAGTCATTTAGGGAGCGCTAAGTCTCTCCTCTCTAAACTCTGATCCCTCTGTTTCCCACAGCCATTGACTCCCTGAGCATCCCCGTGCCAGGAGCAGCCTCTGGAAAGGTGCCCAAGCAGGTCTGTCCCAGCCCAGCTCTGTTCCAAGGGGCACCCACACCCCTCTCAAAGCTGGATTTGCCTTTTTGGGGGGTCTCTTCAGCATCTCCAGCACTCACATTGCAAAGCAACATCCTGATTTCCGAGAGGGTGAAGCTCTGCTTGGATGGGAGAGCGAGGAGAGGAGCCAAAACCACGGGAGACGTGGCACAGCCACGGGAGAACGCTGCAGGGTCAGCAGCTCGATGAACCTCCTGGTCTCCTGCCCTTCCTCAGCACTTCTCATGGAATCCTGGAATGGTTTGACTTGGAAGGGGCCTTAAAGGCCATTTCTTCACTGGAAGGGTTGTCCCGCCCAGGGCAGTGGTGGAGTCACCACGGAGGGGTGTAAAGGATGTGCAGAAGAGGCCCCTGGGGACACGGGTGGAGGAATGGCTGAACCTGATGATCTGAGACGTTCAGCAGCTCGATGATTTCATGAATCCAACCAAGCAACTTGATCCTCACACAGAAAGTACAAAGTCACTGCTCATCCCCGGGTTGCTGTCCTGGCTGGCATCGATGCCCGGCCTGTCCCGTGCCAAGCAGTGATCCTGCCGCGCTCCCGGCGTCCTCACTCCGGGAAACCCGAGTGGGGAAAGCCCCGAGGGAAACCCAGAGCTGACTGTGCATGCCCTGCCCAGACCGGCTTAAAAATGCTCCCAATTAACACGGGAGGGATGCACCCATGGCCGGGGACGTTGGGTACCGCTGCGAGGGGAGATTTGGGCACCGGGCCTGGGCTGGTCCTTGCCCGCGGCGGGCACCGGGGGGTCCAAGGGTGGCAAACCGGGGGAACGGGGCGATGCCGTGGGCAGAACCGGGGCTGGGGGCTGGTAGCACCGGGGCAGTGTCGGCGCGCCTGGCTGAGCCCGGGCGGGGCGGGACCGGCACCGGGAGGGACCGGGGCGGGGCCGGGCGGCCCCGTCGGCTCCGCTGCGAGAAGCAGCCGGTGCCTCCTCCGGGGGAGCCGCGGACTCGCCTGGCTGCGGGGCGCGGGCGGCAGCGGGACCGGCACGGGAGGCACCGGGGCGAGACGGGCACCGGCAGCGGCACCGGCAGCGGCACCGGAGCGCAGCCCGGCTCGGCACCGGGCGGGGCGGGGGAACCGGCCGGCTCCAAACCCGCCCCCCGGCGCGGGAGGAGGCGGTGGCCGAGCCCCCCCGCCGCGCTCCAGCCCAGCCAGCCCCACGCCAGCCCCGCGCCGCTCGCCCATGGCGACCCTGGGCCCCAC